>JAQIWN010003643.1:0-12700 GCA_034699025.1 Entomobrya cf. arborea Gr-Col-00668
ATGCTAATCGCACGTAAAAATGTTAATGGTCTACGTTTAGTTGGCTATGATGTCAGAAATTCTCTTGGTTTGCTGAACTTTTTTATTTGCTTTATTATTAAAAGATATTTACATAAGTGAAAAGTTGAACTGCAAAATATATTGTACGCATACCTGTAAACTGTATACGATAAAATCATTCAAAGTTACCTGTGTCAACACTTTTTACCGGTTTCCGCTGGACTGTGGAAGCATTTCAATTATATGTCATTGCACTACATTTTAAGCAATCTTTTTTCTGTAGCTGCATCTCGTAATATGTTTACCACCAATCGTTTTATATAGACATAATATGATGACAAATGGACCCAACGAGTAAAGAAACTTAAAAAAGATTATACGGTACAACTTAATCAATTCCAAGATCAATGCCATCAATTACACAAGATATATTTTTTTAAATCTTGAAGCATTTTTTTCCAGCTTTGTTGCAATTTAACCAAGTTTAAGGGTGAAATTCTGCTGTCGTCACCAGTACTATTTCCTTACTTCAATTTCATCTCTTTCAAAGTTATCATTATCAATGACAAGTTTTCCAGCTCAGCGTACGTGACGATGAGTCACTGGAGCAGTTGCGATGCACATCGGGACAATATATTTCGTGAATGTGGGTGTAAACATGTAGAGTCCCTTTTATATTGCCGCTAAAATTTCCATTTCTGCATAACTATGATGGATAAAAGTTTCCATTTCGCACTTTCAGATATCACCATTAATTCGAACATTTATAAAGGAAAAAAATTGTACAAAATTTAGGTGTAAGGGTGACACTTGCAAATCATGGTCTTATCAGTTTAAAATGAAAATGACCTTTCAAAAACAACCTAGAATTAATAGAACTTCAACTGGCAATAGGACAAATATATTCGACTGTATGAATACTTGATTTTTTTTTTAAATAAAGTATTTTTTGCGAAGAATTTAAAAGGGGCCTGTCGTTAGTTTTATTACCGCAGATCAATCTAGAAATACGTCAAATATGAAATTCATCAAAGTAAAGTATATTTATTTTCATATTTTCATGTACGCGAATAAAAGCGACAAATCCCTTTCGCAACTTGTTGTTTGACAAAATTGAAATTAATGTTTAAAAAAAATTAGACTATCTGTATTCATTATGCAATAACAAAACACTACATGTAGTGTATTCAATCTCTTTTCGAGAATTTCAGATTCCAAAAATGTGAATTTCAGAGCAATGAAACTTTTCTCCTGGAATCACACTATTATGAAATCTCCATCACGCAATAATATGCATAAATTCATTTTGTTAGCGATTAAAATCTTGAAAATCTGTTCAGACATCATACGTCATAAGTAGTTAATTTAATATATCTACCAGGCCCAAGACTATTATTTTTAAGAAAAGTAAAGTGATGTAATAAAAAAGATGAAGATTTTGTCTTCTGGTTCATGGCTAAAAGCTTATATTTTTTTTTTTTGAAAAATTCATGAATTCGTTCACAAATGAAACTCCACCTATTTTTATAGAAATTTTGTTCATTTTTAATTTTTGTTAAAAGTGAATGGATCAATTCAATAGAGGAGAAGATAAAAGTTCATTTTTGTTCTTGAGAAATCTAGGAGTAAAGCCAAAAAAGTGAAGCTAAAAAAACGTGAGTTTTTTTACCTTTATCTAGAATCATAGTACCGCAGCACCTGAATGAAACGCAATTTTGAATTTCAGGAAAAAAAGTGTATAAATTGTGAAATGATACTATCACAATATTTGTTCGGTTGTTCGTCAGCAAAGTTATTTCATTCACTAGATAGGACTACAAACACTATAACCCAACAACATTAACATTAGCATTCATTTTAAATATGAACAAACAGGATTTTCTTTGTTTATGGAGGAGACTAAAACGTAATAAGCGTCTATCTATTATTCCAGTGAATTTTGTGTGTAAAATTGCAAAACAACTTGGCTCAATGTTATTCTACCAGCCACCGATTCGATTGTGATTTTTTTATGGTGGGCATCTCAATTTAAATATTAATTTTATATACTTACGTAGACACGTACACAGTTCATGCTAAATTGCTTTGTATCATGTTCCATGCTCTATCAATATTAATTACTTCTAAATGAATATCTAAAAATGGTTTCCCCAGAAAGAGAACCCGGTGAACTAATGCATTTCTGCAGTATTCATGCAGCAATTCTTCACATGATTATCACATGCTTAGGCAATTAGAAACTTTTTGTTTTGTGTAATGCAAAAATCTTTTCCCTATAATTTTGAAATTTAAATCAAAGACAATTTATGGGAAGATGTCTGAATAGATATTATATGCAATGTTTTCGAGTATGTTTTTAACCAACTTCCAATGCAACTGTACATTTAACTGGAAATTCTCAATTGCACCATCTCACCCCGCTTGTTTGCCTATTTGTGTGCTTCGTGTAATTTCAATCTCACCTTTTTAGTCTACTCCACTAATCTTGACCCCATAAGCCACTGTCTGCTCCAGGTAAGATCTGTTAGTTTAACGGTTTTTTCCATGTGGCAATTATGTTGTTTACTACAAACGAAAACTTAGAAAATCCACGAACTTTCTTCCTGGTCCCCACTTCAAGTTCTCGATTACAAGCCAGTAAGTTGGATCAGATAAAAATTATAACGGGATTTCTGAACTTTTTTTGCTTCTTTGGTGTCGGGTTTTTCTGTCATCTGCCATGTCACAAATTGTATCACAACTTTTTAAACTTCACAAAGTAACGGCATCTTAGAAAGTACGGCGCATGATGCATGTATCTAAGATCGGAACTTATTACCCAATTCTACACAAGTATTTTCCCATTTTATGAATCTAAAAGACTTTGAAACTAAAAGATGCTAATCCGAAATATTTTTGACATATGTGATTCCAGGAATACGTATTATACAACCAGATCAAAAAATATATTTTAAAAACATTTTCTTTAGAATAAATGACATGTGCTACATAAAGTGCATGAGAACATAAACCCGGTGGTTACGTAGAAATCGATGCACATAGTCATCGTCAGGTTCAGGTACCTCTGCGCTTCCATTATAATTTGTAGTTTATCTGAAAACGCGTACGTAATTTCCAAATTGTTTTGCACTTTACATTATCCAACTGCCAACCTCTTATCTTTGAAAATAATCATAAAAACATTCAAGGTGACCGTCAAACTTGATTGTAGTAGTACAGTGATTCAAAATCATAAACGTGACCTTTTCCAGCAGCACATGTTTTTTTCTGCGTTGTGAGACTACGCAAATTAAGCACTAACGAACCAGTGCAGTAGCTCCATACATACTACAAAAAAGAGACCTTCAACTATGTATTTCAGATCGAAAGTTCATTAAAATGTCACTTATGAGTTGATGACCAGTGTAGAAAACTGGAGATCATATAGTTATTTGAAAAATGTCAGTAACCAAAACAAATAAAAAATTCGTGCATTTTCTCTGTAAAAAGTCTAACAAAGCAAAAGTCCAAGATCATTCCATACATTTTTGTTTTGAATTTTATTTGAATTGCGAAATATTTTCGTGACAAGTCATTTTCTATACACAGGTATAATAACAATCAATTCAATACTACGTTTAGTTTGCGTCAACTATTTTTATTGTAGTAGTCAACTTATTCCATTGAGTAAAGTTTTACAATGATTTTAATAATGAACTTCATCTTTTAAAAAAATAAAAATTGACAAAGACCCAAAACTTCGTGAATTGGTTTACAACATTTCGTAGTTTGTTTCCTCTGACGTAGTTCTAAAGAGCAATACAAACCTAAAGCCCAAGTGAGTGATATGTATATATGGTATTTTTTTTATTACAAAAACAAGTGTTCTCACAGTGAATTGAACAGGTCTACGCTGGAACTATTAAAATGTATGTGCTTTTATCAGTTTTCCATCATCGTATTATCTCTACTCTAGACTGCTTAGTATATATGGATTTCTATGCATTGTGCATACAAAATTTTCGAATTCTTTAATTTCTTTTGAAAGTTTGTTTATTGGTGCTTAACACCAGGTGCAACATACGTAAGTACATTGGCTTCCAATTTTTTTTGCACATGTTTTGAAATGTGCCTAGAGTTCAAGTTCTGAAAATAATGAGACATTTATTTCATATGTCTAATTTATTACTCACCTGCAATTTAATCAACTTTGAGGTTAATTCACTTTCACTTTTGGTGCTATAGATGTGATTGTTGGATAGTGTAAAGACATAAAGGTGCAAAATGTTTGATTCTAGAAGTTTTCCGTCATCATTGTGCTGCCAATCATAGAAGATTAGTTGGAAATAATAGTAGTAATAACTAAAGACTGGCTGATTACCATGTATATATGCTGATGTGCTGTGTTGTATTATATTTCCAAAATCATGTTATTTCGTAGTTGTTTTTCTAAAAAAATGACATGAGTACAACGTAAGTATAAAGTTTGCAAAATTACAGCAGCACGTGTAAAATACCTTTTGATTATGGGTTCTCATTCATAATCAATCCCCTTTGAAAATAATTTTCCGACACACCTCATGATATACCTATATCCGGCTGTCTCCGATCCAATTCCAGTCAAAATCCCCGACACTGCCATGCGCGGTTTTAGGCATGTGCTACTCTTATGTGAAATCTGTTTTTCCTTGGAAATTCTTTTTGGTCCGCGATACGGCATTTACATTTTTAAAATTTAAAATTCCATACACACGATAAGGCGAACAAGTGCATTGCCTTGTGAATACTACCCAACTATCCTGTTTTTAAGACCCATATTATCTTCGCGTACCCAACTAGAAGACTTTAAGATAAGCTGTCTATTAACTCCCTTTTGATTTTTACGTCAATAGTATGTACATTTCATTTATTTATTTATTTTTTAGATTGTAAACTTTATAAAGTTCAATTAGGTATTACTATATGAATGTATATTTTATGAGGAAGCAACGTAACGTAATGACGAACGGAAGGTAAACATGTAGATCGATGATATGTTGTGATAGATTTCATTATAATTGTTTTTCAACTCTTACACTTTGCGCGGTTGAACTTGTGTGATCGGAATGACGAAATATGCAGCAATAGGCTAATGGTCGGTGGATTTCGTATCCTGCCTTATCCAGATACGGATAAGTAAACTTTCTTGAGAAGGAATTGACTTTGCTTAGCTTTCGAATAGAAAGAAACAAAGAAAAACATTCAAAGATATAGGACCTCTGTTTTGAGAATATAACGGAACGGATATACCTGTCCTGTTTGTATGATGGAGGTGCTTTTGCCAAACGTTACGTACTTACTACTGAACAGATTTGAAAAAAAATCGAATTCAAGATTGCGACAGAATCTCTTCTATAAATGTGTATGGTAAAAGTATGTAGTAATGTTAGAAAGAAGAATGCATGGTTAATGGCAAGATTCGTAATAATAAAAGTGAGATTTTGTTGGTCTGGGTGCTCTTCTAGTGTGGAAATGACGGTTAGGTACGCATTTCGCGATTTTAAAATATGCGCAACTCGCATGAATAATTTGATCAAGAGATACATACATTTTAAAATCTGTCGTCGTCTTTGGATGGAGGTATAAAAGGAGCTTCAAGACGCATGGACGAGTCAGAAAAGAAGTTTAACTTCTTGTTTAAACACATCCTTTTAAAACACCTCTCCAAGTGAGAAAAAATCATTTTGAAAACTTTTTCAAAGATTTTCTAACCATTTTTCGGGCAACTTGATACCTCTTGTCGTTTAGCAAGTTTCAACTATCCATTTCATTTTTAAGTCCAGTCAAGTGGATTTTACAGATTTTTTGAAGTTCAAGTTTATCACATTTCTTTATATTCACCATGTTTATCGCACTACCAACCTTGGCCCTTGCGGCTGTCTTCTTCGTAATTGCCATTCTTGTCGTTTTTGGAAAATCAAATAATCAAGGTTTGTACACTTGAACATTTTTCTATAGATTTTCTAATTTCAAGTTAAGAGGTGAATCGGGAGTACATGGTTTTTTGAATCTTTTAATAATATTAGGGAAATTTTTGTTTTCATTAGAAAATGGGAAACGAGCACCAGGACCAAAATCATGGCCTATAATTGGTGGCATCCCATTCATGGCCAGGTTTACTGATTTCACTGCTGCCTTCTCTGCCATTGGTAAACAATATGGAAACGTTGCCTCTATCAAATTGGGATCCATTGAATGCGTTGTTCTTTCCGGATACAAAACCTTTCGTAAGGTTTTATGCAGCAATTCCTTCGATGGCAGACCAGATTTCAAAAGGATCAATATGATGTTCGGAGGAAATCGCAACAACTGTAAGCAACACACTTGTAACTCTTATGGATTAATATTTTTGGTGTGAACAAATTTACGAATGTAAAAATTTCTGTTTACAGCATTGGCATTCACTGACTACACTGATAACCATCATAAAAGTCGCAATCTTATTGCTGCCTTTTCTTTGGCTCGTAATACCTCCAACTTGTTTGAAACTTTGGACACAGTTGCAACTGAAGACATTGTTCGACTTGTTGAAGATGTCAAGTCTGAAGCCAGCAAAGGAGAATCCGTCCCATTTAAGCAAATGTTGGGAAAATCTGTCGCAAAGACCTTTCTCAAATATTTCTGCTCTACTGAAGTTAGCAAGGATGATGCCGAGTTTGAGAAATTTGTCCAGGCCTTCGACACCATCTTTGAAGAAGTAAACGAGCCCTGTGTTGGGGACATTCTTCCATCTCTTATGACATTCATCAACAAGGATCATGTAATCAAGGCTTCCCACACCATTCGTCATTACGTACATGAGACTTGCTTGACCCCACGACTTGAACAACGCAACAAGAACAAGCAAAACATGAAAGATGAGAACAACAACAAAGGAAGCTACACTCCAGAAACTGAAGGCCCAGTTGATTTATTGGATGCATTTTTGGACCTCAGTGAAAATACAGAGGATTTGAGCGTAGAACAGGCTTTGTTTGCCTTGGAAGATATTTTGGGTGGACATTCTGCCGTTTGTCATACCATCATTCGCATGCTTACATACATTGCTGGAAACCCAGAAGTTCAAAATAAAATTCGCGAAGAAGCTAGAGCCAATAGCACTGGTGTTGCCACAATGACCTCCAAACTCTCCTACACCGAAGCCACTGCTTGGGAATGCCTGAGATTCATCTCGTCAGCAATTGTCCCACATAAGGCCACAGAAGATACAGAAATTGATGGTAAGCTAAAAAATCCAATCTATCATTTTTAAAACTGCATCATTTCATCATTTATCATCTAGCTTATCACCTTGGGTAGTCTGGCGCAATTTTGAAATTCCAAAGAACAAAAAAAATAAGCCAAGTGAAAGTTTTTCTCTACATTTCAATAGTAACAGGCCCAATAATACTTTATTGAGCAAAACAAACATCTCAATAGGTGCATGAGATTCTCTATATATGATCTGTGTCAAGATAATCAGAGACACAATTTTCAATTCAAAACGACTCGATGTACTACATACACATCACGTATTTATTACTCAAAGTTGACTTGGAATTCATTTGGGGAATACCACATTTTAGAGAATAAGTCGCCTATTGATTTTGTTAGGTACTTAGGTGTAATACGAGAATAATATGAAGCTTTAAATTTGTAAACATGATAGCTGGCACATATAAAAAGTTATCTTTTGTACTTTTTCTTTGTTGATCGAGGAAAACCGTTACATGCACAGACCATAGATTCCTAACTTTTAACCTTTACCAATTTTCAACTAAGCTTTTTGTTTATTACTTATCAACTTTTCTCGAACCTTCATTTCGCAATATAAATAGATAAGACAAGAATCATAATCAAAGAATTAGTATAAATGGCATGTGCATACGTGCCACTTTGGTTAGAAAGTTTGCTAGTTTTAGTCTGGAATTAACAAGAACAGATTTCACATTCACAAACAAATTATTTCTGCAAACTAACTGTTTAAGTTGCCAATATTAATAATGACCTAGTTGAAGATTTACATAAATCTTTTTCATATGCAACCCTCCACTCTAGGGGAAAACTGTAGAGTGTAGCGGTATGTCGTCGTGATACATGACCTAGATCAAGACAGTTGATAAATAGTGATACATAAGCATATTAAAAACAATGCAGAATAACAGGAATATCGTCAGTGCGGAATAGGTATGCACATATCTTACGAAAATGATGATCTTTCATTTAAAATTTCAATCAGGAAAAATGAAAGCAGTTATTAAAAAAGTGCATACACATGCGATTTTTTAGGGAAATGGCTCACTGGCTCATGAATTATTACGCTAATTAGCCTAGTAGTCCTAATACAATTATTAACCTTTACTTATAATTCTATTTCTTTTGTTTTTCTTATTAGGCTGGCAAGTGAAAAAAGATACCGTTGTATTTTTCAACAACTACGATCTCCACTTTTCTGATGAATTGTGGGACAAACCAGAAAAATTCATGCCAGAACGTTTCTTAACTGATGGAGGAAATAGGCTATTGAAGCCAGATTTCTTTGTTCCCTTCTCCACTGGAAGACGAGTATGCTTGGGACAAAAGATTTTGATGA
Source organism: Entomobrya cf. arborea Gr-Col-00668 (assembly GCA_034699025.1). Classification (NCBI taxonomy): domain Eukaryota; kingdom Metazoa; phylum Arthropoda; class Collembola; order Entomobryomorpha; family Entomobryidae; genus Entomobrya; species Entomobrya cf. arborea Gr-Col-00668. Next base: position 8,591 of record JAQIWN010003643.1, read on the forward strand.
AAATGTCAGTCACAATTATTGCCAACCTTTGCCAAACATTCGAAGTTGGGCTAGACTCCAGCGAAGACTACTCCGTGCCTAGATGTTGCCTTGCTGTTGGAAACAAACCATTTAAATTCGAATTCAAACGGCTGGATTAAATTTTTTTAAATCCAATAAAATCTTTATTATCATCACCGCCCTCTTCTAAGTCAATTCAACGAAATGGTTTTTTGGATTTTGCGGAAGGATAAAAGTACTTCACCGCAGAGGTCAGAAGGTGACTGAGAAGGCTAAAGAGAAGCAAATAACTTACAAGAATATCTTTGAAAGGGAAACAGCGATAAACACAGCGAGAACCATTTATCATCCATAACAATCAACAAAATCGCAATAGAGAGTGCACTTAGTCACATTGTCAGTTTGTGCGAGAAAAAAAGCCCTATTACAAATGGATAGAGAAGTGAATGGGAATCAAAGAATATTGCTCAACCTTGCAAACCGTCAAATTCAACAAAAAACAAAAAAAAACTTCTCATCACATTACCATTTGGCGGCACTGCTTTCAGCCACAAACAACACACATTTATGAGTTGTAAAAAGGAATATAATCTCCAGAGTTATCAATCAATCAGCATTAGATCTGCTCTTGTTTGCCAGCAACTCATGGTGATCGTCACTGTCATCATCGGCATCACTTCCGCTCCTCATTTTTTAAAATCCTTCTGCTTTTCCCATTAAACTAAACTGATCAAACAAGTATTACATATTATATACCGCTTTTCATTGTGTTATACAAATCGACATTATAGATTTTATTATTTTTCCTTTTCATTGTCACTACCATGTCGTCGTCTTGTATTAGTTGTTTGTAAACAATCTAGCTCGTAGCTTTAATAGAAAATAGTAGCAATTACATTTAGTATATAGCAAATATTACGTAGACGAAGATTTCGGTGTTGGGAGAAATCGATGAAAGTTTTAGATAGCTTATGTGAATAATACAACGATGAGTGGTAAGAGGTCACATTATTATTATCTTTTAGTCAAGTCTTACCGCGAGGTTTTATTATTTGCATTTTTCTGCAGAACTGATGCTTTTTAGTTTTTTGTTCGAGATTTCGATTGTAGATTAATTGACAATCATTATTATTATTTGGGCTTTTATAGATGATTTTATAGGGCAGGTACTTATTTCATAAATTATTTTTATTGTCCAAGTAATTTATTATTACAAGTCAATAAGTAGCTCTCTCATGTGTCGTGTGTAACTATTTTGTATTTTAACTTGTAAACAGCGAAAGAAAATAAACCAAGGAGCTATATTATTATTGTTTAAGAAATATTCATATCTGAATTTAAAGATAAAAAGGCTGATATTTTACACGTTTATTTACGTTCAAATAGATAGCACAGGTGAAGTATATACGTTCTAGTATATATTATTGTAATTCTAATTTTAAACTGAATTTAATCAATGAATATATATGGTATATAAAGTATAACATTAAGTATTCTAATGAAAACAAACCATTATTTTAAAAAAATAAACAAACACTTTTCCTTTCAGAAAACTTAAAAAGTTTTAAATCTTCTTTCCTTTCATTGTGGGAGTTTCACCATTCATTGAAGCGTTTCAATTTCCATATTACTAAAACCGTCCATCCAAATTTCATCCAACTTGTTGTTTCGCCATAAAAATAGACTAAACTTGCTTTCATTAAACTGTACCTGTTTGAACTTACATACCTGTACCATGGCTTATCTGAAATCATCACAAATAAAGATAAATCTGCAGTGATTACTCTTTACCACGCAAAATTTTCTTCGCCTCGTCCTCATCGTCACAAGTTCACAAACAAGTCAATGTATGTGGCGCGTATAAAGGTATGTAGAAAAGATGTAATGTATCGATATTGATGTAAATTATCAAAACAAGTCATGAAGTTCTGGAGAACAAACATTGCAAAATAGCGAATAACTTATTAAAATTGCTGCATATATTAAAGGTTGATTGGGGTTTAGAAAGAGAGAGAGAGTAGTCTTATTCTATCGTCAGAAAAAAGAGAGCATGATAGCTTGTAAAAATTGTAAATTAAAGGAAAATTATGTGATGATTTCATGTTGTTCAAGCACAATACTCATGATACGATGTTAATGTAGCACTGTTACTTCTAACCTCCATCACCGTTTTACTGTTTCTGTTTCGAATTGTTTACAAAGTTATCACGCTCTTGGTTCTTGACATGGCTCTCTGTCGGCAGGCAGACTAGGCAGACTATCGGTTTGCGGATATACTATTCATTTAGCAATAAATGATATGTGATTTGATCACAATCTTGTATTTTTTGAATATGTTTTTTACAAATGTAAATTGTCAAAGGCATGTGTGCAAACTGCCGAGTGAAATTTAAAATCGGAAAGGGATTATTAAAAATGGGAAAGGATATATTATGAGTATAGATGTATGCATATATTTTTACAAAAATTAAGTATACTGTATATGCGTTAAACATTTTGTCGAAAGGATAAATAAATATAAAAATATTACAATCAGTTGATGTTGGTAGGCTAAATCTATTTGTTGCATCATGCCAAATTCTGAGAACCAGAGAAAAATAAAAAATTAAGTCAGGCACATGTTCAAAGTCCAGAAAAGGCGAAGGATTTTTTTAAAAAGCTCTTATGAAAACTTGTTGCATTCTATTATTAAAATTAAAAGTATTTAATTTCACAACAAAATCTTGTTTTGAATATAAAAAACAACAATTTCCAGTTGCATCAGTGGCTGACTGGAAGCGTTATGAAGAGAAAACATTTTGCATATTTTAATAGAGCTAAGCCAATTGGAAACGAGAAATAAAGATTGGAGCCTCATTTTTAGAATGTGTGCATTGAATTATAAACTATTGTACAATAAAGTTTCTATAAATGTCGCGGTTTAGCTTTGGGAATTATTCCGCCTCATTGTTTTTATTCAATGACAATTGTACGGATGACGTCTGTACATTTTTGATAGTGAAAACCCTGCCTGTGAAATATATAACATAATGTACCTACATCCATAAAATATGACTTATTGTGAGAAATAATAAATTTTTATGAACGGAAAGGCGAAATGGTTATTACGGATGAATTTTAAATTCTAAAAATATATGACACGTGAATTAAAGTGTGACGAAAACAAGGTACGGACACAACTCTAGAACTGATAAAGTATATTTATTGAAATCGAAATATTCATAAAAGACGGAATCTCGTCATCGAAATCATAAGTTTCTGGGGATGACATGGGCGGTTCGTCGGATGATATCAGTGCTGCAGGAAGAAATTCGTCCTACATTAAAGCATTTGTCAATATTGTGTTATGAAAATTATCATTTTTTCTAGCATTGTGCAACCTTCCTTTTTAAAAATTCAAATAGATTAAACCAGAGTTGTTAAATGTAGTACACGAGTTTTATGTGTGATGTTCTTACTTCCTTACCCCCAAAAAAATTTAATGGGATTTTTCAATCATATACATACATCTTTTCAAGTTATATTTATAGTTTTATAGTTTATCCTGTAAAATCGAAGTTTGGGATAGGGACTCCGTGACCCGATTCCCCGAATTTAAAATAATCACACAAGGAAATAAGTCAGGCTTCAGATACCATCTTAATTTCAAAGGAATTTTCCACAAGGAAATATAGAAAACATTAATATTTAACGTATAAGGCTTATCTTCTAGAAAAACTGTCCATAATTTATTCGCTCCTGTACACATTAGACGATGACACCGGTCAGGCGTGGCCCAACCGAGTGTTCACGCGTTTGGTTTAGAAAAGTTTCCAAATAAAATGTCGTCGTACTACCCATAGGTTATATATAATTTTCAACGCATATCGATGAACAAACTCACCAAAATTTAGGGCTTTTTACATTTAACATTATAAAATCATTAAAAAATTTATTACATGGAAGTCTCGTAATTGGGTGCGTATAAGTGGCGTCGTTTTGATGTAAGCGTGTCATAGATAATTTATATTCAAAAATGATAGACACCCTGATATAATGGAATTTGAGCTATACCTAAAAATATTGACAAAGTAACGGAAATTCCAATGGTTTTTAATACATTTTTTATAG
>JAQIWN010003644.1:0-12697 GCA_034699025.1 Entomobrya cf. arborea Gr-Col-00668
TAAGATTGCTAAAGTTTGTCGTTTCAACTTTTTACAGGGAGGAATGTGCATTATGTTTAGTAATATGATAAGTACCTTTATACTCGTGTATGGTATGTCTACGCTTTATTCGGATTAAAAGGTAATGCGCATCTTATGTTTGGTTCATAATAATGAATGTGATGGTGAACGAAAGAATGTCTTTTTGGGAACATCGCAGAGGATGTTCAACATTCCAATACTGTAAGGAAGGGCTACCTACTTGCTTATATTCGTTTAAGCATATTCATATACATAAAAACTTCTTAGACTTCTTAATTGTTGCCATCTAAGCAATCAAAAGTTACGAAGAGAACGCATCATGATATGATATTTCTTTCGCTTTTCCTGTCCATATACATGACAATTTAAGGCCAAATTGAGCGGAAGGGATATGGCTGGGATGGCAAAACAGACAACAGTCAATTTTGTATTACGCTCAACCAGCGCTACTAAATATAACATGCTATCATTATATATTTGCAACTATGTTGATCCAAAAAATAATCGAATTTACCATTGAAACACAATTTTAATCATTATGGGACACATAAGAAGATGATTTTTCCTTTTAACACCAAACACTTCAGTTTTGACGATGGATTTTTTCTTAAGATATCAAGTCATGAGCTAACAGATTTTTTCTCTCGAAATATACATGGTCCACTTGACGCGTCATACATATTTATAACGTAATGTGATTCAAAAATATTCCCATACATTAGTGTTGCTTTTCCACAATGCTTCCTGAACGATGAAAGTTCCCCATATGCTCATAAATGTGTACACGGAAGAATTTTTATGCTCATTATTATCATCTATCTTTATTAGCAAAACTGTCGTTTCTTTATGAAAATGATGAGAAGTGAAAATAATTCTAGAAATCTATTCGACGAAAATAATGCAGTTCCTTTCTTATAAAATTTCACCGCAAAATAAATGAAAAATCTAACGAGAAAACCGTATTGAACAGTTTGGAATATTTTTTGTTCATTAATTGAAATTTATTTTATCATCTTATAAACATGCATTTCACAAAATTGTTAACAAAAGATTCGAGTTTGAAAAATAGAAAAGATTCCTCCGTATTTAAAAAAAATAGCTAAGAACAATTAAGATATTAAGATACTTACACTCTATTACTACATACTATTATTAAATGTTTGGATAATTATACTATGCATAAATGTAACTACCAGGAAATTTCCAAGTTCTTTGTTAAAAACAAAGTCTTCGCCCTTGTTAAAGGGCAATATAATGGTTATGCCCTAAATCTTTCAATTCAAACATTATATTCGAAACACCTATAAAAACTTGAATTGCAATAAAGATTAATTTCACGGATGAACCAAAACCAAACAATGAACAAAGTAACTTGCAACTTTCAAACTCATACAAATGCATCGAAGTTTAGATACTTCTACTTACAGCGACATCTACTAAACTTTTAACAAACTTTGCCAAGAACAAACAGTGTTCTTTGCTTAAATGAGATGGCGCTTGTGCCTAGAATACTGTTTTTCAGAGCACCTTACTTACAAGCAAGTCCAAGAATTCGTTCACTAAAAACGCACAGTAAATTCATAGCTTGTCTTATAATATGGGAAAAGGGTTGTGTTCTCTTGTTTGGGGTTCTTCGTCATTGTTCTTTTCTATTTTTTGTTGGCCGTGTAGTTTACAGGCATTGGCTGTTGGTGGTGCTGTCGTCATCGTCATTTATGTTTTCCTTTTGCTGACAAGTTTTGTGTGTTTAACACAAGAGTTCGTTGCAGTGTATTGGCTGTATTTTAAGATGAAAACTGGTTCTCATGAGAATAGAAACTGATCTGCCCTCTTGATCATAACGATGACACTTCCCTCAAAGTGGAGTCTGTAAACGAGAGAGTTTGATTTGGCTGTTAGCAGGTAGGAGGAGGATGCTGAAAGATGTATACAATTCGGCCTTCGATAACTGAGGCAAATGAGAAGCAAAATAGTGATGCATACAACATTGCGCTTTAGTTGATAGGTTGGCTGCATGCATGCATGATGAGTTAAATAAGAAATGGCTGGCTGATATACTTGTTCCTTACTTTTTGCAGTTTCATGTAAATTATAAACTTCAAACAACCGCTATAATTTATCCGTAATGATATAATTGGTAAGGAACAAGTGATAAAAATTTATTGCTAGTTGTAGTCTCCTGTGTCATTTTTAATTTTAAGTAAATTATTATGTTCCATATTCCGAAAATAATGCAAAAATAATACGACGTTAGTATTTATTGTCATTATTTTTGAAAAAAAGACCATTAGTTTTGCACAATTTATTTTTCATCGCATTTTAAAACTGATTATCCGTCCAATATCCTGTATGAATATGAATGAAGATCCCAAAATAACGATAAAGCACAATCAGATTTATTCAACCTCTGTATTCGATTTTGTCTCTAAAGAATGATAAAAATATAACCTAAATAGATTAACGAAAGTCATTGAAATATTTACTAACTTAACACATTTTAACCTTGATTAAAATCTTTTTATTTGGATTTTAAAGACATCGAAGTCATTTAAACATTTAGTTGATGGGAAACCGTTGTATACTTCATTAATTTTCCGGTTCTTTGTTCTGATCTTGTGCCTTTGCTAGGTGATATTATTATCATTCATCATTAAATGATGATTAGAAAAACGCTTCTTTTTTTCATACGCCTGACCATACTGACGTTACAGTCTGTTTTAAAAGTAATATTTGTGGATTTGCTTGCATTGTTCCTGAATCTTGAATTTTGCAATATAATATGCAAACTTGTGTAGTAAACATTTTTCACAATGTATTTTCATTAAATAAATTTAGAGTCAGAAACCAGTATTCATGAATTCTGAGTAAGCTTTGGTAAGTGATAGGAAACCAGCGAGAACATATGTCAAGAGTAAAAGTATTGATTTGAAAATTAGCGCGCGCTCAAAATTTTATCCGTATAAATAAATGTTTTCAAGCCCACCAATCAAACAACACCGCGCCGAAGCTCAAACATAAATTGAGCAGCAAACATTGTTGATCATTTTGCTCGTTCATAGTCCTTTGCACATAAAAGTACGCAAAATGAAGTCACATTTTTTTGTTTGACTGCATCAAAAAATTGAATCATAGAAGAAGACTGTGCTTCTAATGAATGCATAAATATGGTAAAACAAGAGGTCATTTTTGTCTTATTCGATAACAAGAAAAAAATCATTTTCTGACTTCCAATGTTTCAATAGTCTTGTGCTTATTAATTTAATCAGGTAATAATCAATAATGACACAAAACCCATTTAAACCAAAACTATATTTTTTGACAGCTCATTGAGCGTATAAACTATAAATTAGCTGGCTAATCAAGCAGGAAATTTAAAATAATATGCATAAACAATAAAAGATTGCAACTAAATATCCCTGTCACCTGCATAAGTTCCGAAATGAAATTCGTAAGAAATCTACAGGAAGAACAACAATTTTATAATATTTTATCATCATCAATCATCATGAATATGAAGCACTTAAAAATGAAGATGAATTCCACGCCACATAATAAACTAATTTTATTTTTTCTGATTTAAATAAACCGTTTGAAATGTAGTTTTAAAAAACTATTATGAATTAAATTAGAACTTTCGTAATTAGTAATTACTCGGTTTAATATTATAATATGGAACACTTTTGGAAAGAACCCGTTTTTCGAAATCCGCTTTCCTTTATATTACTCAAATATAAACAAATAATTTATAATTGCGTCAAAACTTTCTCAATAACATATTTTAGCACTCATTTATAGACATTTTTGTGAAATTTTGTTTTTACGGAATCCTCAAAAACAGAAGAAGTACTTTTTTGTAGCTATTTGTTCTAAAATCTTACTTTTTTATTTTGAGTCTTTAAACTCTAAACACAATATGGTGTATTTTTAATTATTTTTTTCTTGAACGCACCTACTGTTCTCTACCGTGAAGAACACACATTCTTGAAGTTTGAAACGTTACAAGCGTTTGACAAGTTTACAGGAGAATGCGGATCAATTCTCATAAAATTTTATTAGCAACAGGTACAGTCAACCATCCATTGTAGTCAAATGAGTCTTCGTTTGTTGACATTTTTTGTTATAATCTCTTGAAAAACGAAAAAGATATACGAACAAAGTTTGTTCATCAACATAACTATTATCATTTATCTGCAATTCATCTTAGCCTTCCAAGCAAACGATAGAATGGGGAATTTTCATGTTTTAAATATGAATCCCACCACTGTTTCATTCATTGCTCACGGTAAAAATTCTAATTTTCGTTTAATCAACATGTACAGAAATGTTAGTCTTGTTAATGTCATTTCGCTCAAATGTAACGGGTCACACAAGCCAAGCCTTTCTTTGGGATAGGCAACGCTAAAGATAAAAAATATTGATCTGTGATTCATTCTTACTAAAAACTTTCGTTCACAAAATACTCACATGCATAATACTAGACTAATATGACACATACTTTCCTTTCGGAAAATAATATTACTGTTCATGTGTTACTGCACTGATTTTAGGCCTTTTGTGTAAAAAAAACAAAAGTAACATTTTATCACTTTTCCATTTAACCTCGAATCTTTGTAATTATATTTGTATCACCATCATCATCATGAAATAAGCGATTTGGTAATCATATTCTCCCATAATTTCTTCCACTCGAGTAAGTTTTGTTGGAAGACTGCTTGAATTGATAAAACTCAAGTGTATTACATACATGACATTAGCTTTTCTAAACGTGTTGTTAATCTACAAAATTTCGCCATATTTAACCAAAAAAGTCATTCAATGTAGGTGCTTTTAAAGTGTAAACAACAAGTTGAATTCATTTTTTATAAAATTGAAAGGGTCGTGATTCGTACATTAGTGAACCAACCGTTTGTTTATTAAGATCGGCCACTAAAAGGAAACAGGCAGTCACACATTACAAACACAATAATTCGTGGTTGACAGCAGATAACCATTTTATTTATTTAAATGTGATGTGACAATTTAAAATTGTGATTAAAAACCAGCTGAAAAAAATGTTCAGATCGAAAAAGTCAACTTTTCAAGAAAATGGAAAAAAAAACAAGGTTGCCATTTTTTCTCTTTGATTCACCCGGTAGTACCAGGTGGAGCAGTGACCATTTCATGTACAAAGAGAAGCATGCCTGTCATCATAATTCAGTCTAATGTTTCATCTTAAATGTTTTGTCAGGTATTTTTCTTGTCATTCACTTTTTTCTTTTAGCTAATATCGTATTTCACGGGTGACGTGATTGTCAGCGTTCTGTCAAAAACCCATTTTTTATAAATGTATCTTTCACTTGCTGTAATTCTTATGTGTAAAATATGCTAATTAATCTACCTGCTTTTTCGAGTTGCCAACTAAAAGGTATCAAGGCACAGAAAGAAAAGCCAGAAAAGAAACCGTGCGTAAGAGAAAAAAATGCAATATTGTGTGAGATTACACTTGAGGTTACATTGCATTGTTAGAATGGCTTTGCCTTGATATTACGGAAAACCCGCAGCCCTATCACCATATCATAATCATATCATGAAAGCAGTACCTCCCAAGTACAAACCTTTTAAATATGCAAATCTCTTGTGTTTTCTCTAAAATGCATGCGTGTCAGAAGTTAATTCATACTAGGCACAGGCAGCCATCAAAACAATTATATTATGCTAATGTTATCCTTCAAATGACGATGGGCTGTCTGGTTAAAGAATCTTGGCCTATTAAAAGTAATTTTTGTTAGAAGAAAAATGCTATCGCAGGGGGAACTGATTGCAATTTTGGACATGGGCAAGTACAATGAGTAATTAGTATTGCCCACCAGATTTTGTTGACATTAAATTATATATTACGTAGCTTATTGTTCCATCTTCATCTTTTAAAATGTCCAAGAAACGTGTACAGTAATTTACTGAATTCTTGGAAAAAATACTTCAACAAGGTGTGGTATGGAAATATGACTGGAAAATTATTTTTACTTTTTGGTTGTTATTTAGTAGACAAAAGCTGAAGATTTTCTTTTCTCTTCGTCTTTCTCGCGTTGTATCCTTTTTCATCAGGGCTATTGATTTGCTTTCGTTCGTTTTTCTTGATTTATCCATCCACCCTCGTATATACACTGCAACACTGAAAATAAACATGAAAGTCTAATTGAATCGAAAGTAGTAATCCCCACGGATTACTTTGTTTCTATAATGGAAGGGCATCGTACAGACTGACAGGGAGGGAAAATGATGGCACGGTGTGAAACAAATGGTATTAAATAGAAAAGCCACAGAGTGCTCCTGTCCGATGTGATAGAGAAAAACAAAGTTGATATCTTGTTGTCTCTATTTGCGGAGTAAGTAAAATGGAAGATAATATTACGATAGAGAGTTCTCGGTATACGACGGACTCTTTAGATCATTACAGTTTTTTCTCATGTCCTTTTGGGCTTCAAGTAAACATTTACCAAACTTTTCCATTTGTCTAGAACAAACAGAAAATGCAATTTCTCTGTCTCCATAATTAAGTCCAGTAATGCCGGGGAGTACAAAAACATACAGCAGCAGACATTACTTCGTATTTGTTTTCGTTAACACACCTTACTTATCTCAGGGGAAAATTATTTACTGTGAAGAAAGTTGGAAAGTTTCACATGTTTCTTTATGCTCATAGCAAATTGTTTCACCAATTGTTGTATTTTTTATTTTCTGCGATTTCAGAATCCTTTTCCCTGCGAGAATAAATGATTTGTGAGATTTTACATGTGAACAAATGCGCGAATGAAGGAAATTTTTATACTATTATTCTTCTAAATTATGTGCTCAATTGTTTAAACAATTTTCCAAAATTTTGCTATTGAATTCATCAATTTTCATGTATTGTATGTAGTTAATAACGTTTTTGCCAGTCTACAAAATCTACATAAAATGCATAGTTGCACATGTTCATGATTTTTATCTTTTCAATACCTATAGAAAAATGCAAACTTGTAAAATGTATTTTAAAAAATTGGTATTCCACAAAAAATAGCCATCTATCCACAATTCGTTGAATTCTGAGGCATAGCAAAAACGAACACAGGCTTTACGACTTATTAAGAAGTGTAGAAAGACGTAGACATAGTATAAGTATAGACAACTATCAGTATAAAAAACTTCAACCCCTTTGCCCATATAATGTAAAATTATACACACTGAGTATATAAACTAGTATAAGTTTTGGTTGTGTTTTGAAGCTGTACTATATTTGAGAGTATCGGTAGATACGCCGATACGCAATGCGAAGGAAATAGTATGACGTAATCCTGTATATATATATATATATATATAAATATATATATATATATATATATATATTTATACTATACAAACAGAATTTGAGGAGGGAGAAAGTTCCCCAGGAAAATGTTCTTTCCACAGATTTCACTCTTATTCCTACAGAGCACGCTTCCGTCTTCGCAAAAGAAAAACGATTATACAGAGTTACAGTGAAGTAAAGTAGGAACGACTACAGAAGTCATTCGCATTCTCGATTAAATTCTTTATATATATTTCATTAATACAAAGTTGATGAACATGAATCTTTGTTTTAGTGAAAACAGCCATAGAAGTAAGTAGAAACAAAAATACATTGAAACCCCAGCATTGAAACCTGATGCTTAAGATTTGAATATAACTAGAAATTGCATGACTTATTTTAGTAAAAAGTATAAACGAATTACATTGTATGAATATCATTAAAGCATCAATATAAATTTTAGAATTAGCCAAATTACATTTAGCTAACTAACAATTTCATTTATTTTGGATATTTACCTCCTTGAGTCACACTCGCAGAAATGACATTATATTAACAAACCGAATGTCCACGTGTAATTGAATTCAACTGGAATACAATTTAATTGTGAAAATAAATTAAAATAAAATTCTTCTTGTGGTTGATCTCATTTGTTTCAATTTAAAAATGCATTAAACATGAATTCAATCTTAAAATTAGCATTGAAAATTGATTCAATTGTACTGATTTACATTTATTACATTATAAAAGAGATTCATATTACGGATTAGAAGTAGATTTACCAAAACATATCTGTCATTTTAAATATTTATATAATATTGTTCGAAACGAAATATATAATTATAGTTATTTCAAACTTGTGTATATGCATATAAACCCAGACATCAGAAAGATTTTGCCTTTAAGCAAGATTTTAGTTTTAAGATGTTCACGGATACAAGTGGATAATAAGTATAATGTGTTGTGTCAGCATTTTTTTGTTCAACTCAGCCAACCAATGTACAAATGTGATCAACTGAAAAAGGTCCAGCCAAACAGGACCAAACAATGTACTTACAATATATGCGTTCAAAGAAAAATGCCATCGTCGAGAGTTAATGGTGTTTGGTTGCCTTATTTTTTGTACGTGTTTGGTGGGATTTTTTCAGACAAAAAATCGTTCGCATTTGCCTTCTCTCTTCTTTCCATGTTTTCTTGTGGACTGCCTTTTTTGTATAGCGATAAGCTGAACATTGTGTGTTACACGAAGCTCAGAAAACAAACGGATGCAATAGAGTGAGCATGTCCACCTCTTCTCTCATATCAGCCAGTCATACAACATTTTTTGCTTGTTTCGCTCGAGGCGAAAAGGATTTTTGGCTGAGTATTTGCTTTTATGCTTACTCATTATAAAGTATTAAACGAAAAATGATACAAAAAATGTTTCAACGGTTTACTATACAGAATACGACCATACTACCAAACATCCTTAAACGAAAAACGAGAGCACCAAATTTTGTGTATGGGTTTGCAAACAATTGATTTTTGCTTAGAAATAGCGAAAAGAACATTCTGTAGGACCGCAGTGAGGTTTTTTTGGTCTTGTGTAGTCGCATCAGCGTGAAAAGTAACAATAATTAAGTACAAAGTGTAGTATAACCGATTACATTTATGAACAACAAATATTACAAATAAATAATAAAAATCCTAATATAACATCCTATATACCTAATCAAATTCAGTTTGATTACCCATTCTCCAAGTAATAATTGACACTTGCTCAAATCTTATCATAGTGAGTAGATCGTCATCATATTATCAGCATCATATTCCGTCCTCATGTTTTACACACATTATGTTTTATACTCCCATATAAATAATCATCGTCATCATTAAAGAAACAACCACTGTTGCCGCCATGTATACTACTAGTATCTTAAATATAAACCCCTCTCTTATATTTACTATACATTTTTACACTGAAATTTACTCTGCTTTAAAAAGCTCTATAAAATATCATTTACAACAATATTATTATTTCATTCATTATTCTTTTTGTAAACAATCTTTATTTTTGCTTTTATGAACATTATAAATCCTCAAAACTCACCTCATAAACCAGGTAACCCCCAGCTAAAGAACAACTTATAAAAGCGAATTTTATGCACACGCTCAGACATCCCATTCACTATGCTTGACGATGTACTTTCAGTCAGTCAGACTATAATAGTACTTAAATGAACTGTGAATGTGGATATACGAACAACACTTTAAAGAAACAGGTCTTGTTAGCAGCAAGTGGAAACGGCAGCTCTTTCGGTTGTTTATAATGAAGCGGTAGTTGAAATATTGGTATGCACAGAGAAATGAGTAGAACATAAAAGTATTATGATTATTGGGGCAATGAAAAATCATAATAATACGGGTAGTAAAGAAAGTCTTGAATGACGGCAGCGTACAGATTTTAGTAATTTGTATGCAAATAATATATACTAAATGTATACATCGTATCATAAATACTATAAACTATAGATAATATAAAATTTAAGATCATAGTTCGAGCTTGATCTTGATTTTCTTACATTGTTTTTCCATACATGCATCATTGTCACTTTTTAGCAAACGTCAGACCTTTACACTATTTTCTAGCAGAAATCATGTTTATTTTTCGTTTATGCGAATTCCAGTAGTAATCTACCTAGTCTAAAGCACCGACATTTTTAATTGTATTGTTATACCGTTTTACAGTCTCACTAACTCCGAAATAATTATAGTTCGATCCAGATAAATTCCATCAAACAAATTCATACTACAATTCACTACAATTACTTCAAACATAATAATTCAAAAGAGATGAGAGATGTAGAGTACGATGCCAAGTGGGAAGCAATGTGTGATTTTTAGTGGCACACGCTTCGTACTTTCCTTGTAATTCAAGTTTTATGCATGGCTGTAAGTTTATATATGTGCATTATCACTTGTTAGTACAAATTACTTTAACTGCAACTGCAATTATCATCATAATACCGCAATACTTTGTGGCTTGTCTAAATGAAAACATAATATTTGTGGAGGCATTCTTTTGACGGCACGTTTTTTATTAGATTTTTATGTTCTTTTTTTTTAAATTCAAGACGGTACTTGAGCACTAGTCATTATTCATTATCATTGTACTTTTAGCAGCCACAACTGATTATCATTTTCAAGTCACTAGTCACAGTGCCAATAGATGATGTATAGCTTGCTACAGTTACCTGATAGTCTGGTGTGATGATCAGAAATTATAGATAAATCTTTACACATTATTACACACGTGGTATTAATTGTACCTGTAGATCCTAGGTTTAAAACTGAAAAATAAATTTAGGGAAACGATAAAGTTTGTACTTCAATTGTTTTCTTAGTTTGTGTGACCGACAATTTATTAAAATGTAGTAAAAATGTAAAATTTCAATTTTATGGCCGTGCGTTTGTACTTTGTAATTGATGTATTGAACGGATACAAAGAATATTAAGTGTAAAGACGACTGCCTTATTACGTTTTTATTTATTGACTTTCTTTAAGTAATGGTAACATGAGGTTTAGAGCAGCAGTGTTTGCAAAAGTGTGATAAACTCAAGAAGTACAAGTTTAAGGGAGATTTTAAGTGCATTTTCATGGCTTTTTATCAATACATAATCTGTACGTACATACAAGTATAAAAGCTATATAGTATTTTATTGTTTCGTAAAAAAGACATTATAGCTACAATCAACAACTCTAATGCACGATGTTGTTGTATGAAGTCGTGGTGTAGGTATGCACATAAATCTCTTAATAAACTATCCCTGATTCAATTAGTGTATCGATAGTTTATGATGTGTGCTTCACATAATATATTATTAGCTTTATACTTCGAAAGTATCTCATTCTACATTATATTTACATTTGAGACTGCAATTGGAATAACCCTACTTGAGTTGGTTGCCATGCTTGATTTTTCGAAAAGCTATCCAGTGTAGTAAAAATTCGAAATAAAAAATATTTCTGAGTTTGAAATAAAATTATTTTTGAATTCACGGACAGACAAGCTTGGCGAATCATCAAAACTAGCGTCAGCTTCTTCAGCATAACAACTCAAGTAGGGTTATTCCAATGACGATCTCATTTCTTAGATAAAACTTACATAGAAACAAAATATTATGAGATTTTCACTACTAATTTCTAATATTCCATGCTTTTTAACAGCAAACCCATGCAAACAACTGAATAGGTACATCGAATAATGACGGGAACGTAAGGTTGCTATGTTTGGTTTTAACTGAATTCAGTACTATAACTAATGTTAATTCAGTTAAAACCAACATAACAACCTTTGCACTCCCGTCATTATTCGATTGGATAATTAAACTGTCAAATGTCAAGTTTCGATTCTATTCTATGAGTCGTTTAGCCATATGACCGTGTTTAATTTAAATCGTTTGTGACGGAGCCAGGTCACTTGTAGCCACAACGATGTGGCTATATGGCTTGCAACTCCTTCTAATTTTTCTGTATGATATGAAGTTTTTTTCTGAATATTCTGGACTAATTTTTTTGTGTGGTATATTGCGAAGAATTAAAAAAAATCATTCCCAAGTTTAAGGTAGTTAATATAAACGTCATCATCTATCATAATCATATCATACGTCATATTTGTATTTGTGTTGTTGATTAAGAATATTTATGTTCATTCGCCATTATTTTTTATTGCATTTAAATATGAAGTATGTATTGAGCTAGGTATTTGCATAAAAACTACAACGAAACAAATGAATTATACAACTAGGGTCAATAAAAAAAATAACGAATCGAAGTTGAGTTGCGTTCAGCAATAAGTAATATGAGAATATTGTATAAAACATAATTCGAATCTTCGAAAGAATCAAAGTACAAATATTTTTTGTGATACTTTCATATGAAACATTGGTAGGATTGTGCGATCAGATTTGACAAAACAGGTGTCCTGAAACTACATGAATACGGATCAATATGTAACACTTTTTAATTAGGAACAAAGAGCAAATGCCGTTCCAAAAGTTAAAAAAAAAATTATATTCAGCGAGGGTAAAAATCAGATAAAAATTTATTAACCACTTTAGCTGATAAACAAATTATATAATACTTCAAACATTTCAAACTATTTAGAATTTATCGAAATGCCAGTCAAATAGCAAGTAAGCCTATTATAAAAACATTTGGTATATTTTTGTTGATTTTAAATGATTGTGGAGGACATGGTTTAATTTATATATATATTTTGTTACGTCAAAATTTCTACTTGATTTTAAAGTCATCTTTATTAATATAACGTGCCTCGGTAAGACCGTGGACAGAGGGTTGTGGACAGAGTACGTTCGAAGGTCGACAGA
>JAQIWN010003645.1:0-12692 GCA_034699025.1 Entomobrya cf. arborea Gr-Col-00668
TTCGTTCCTGTCCCTCTGTCTTGTAAATATGTTTATATAACTCTCCAAAGAGAAAAAAATAATAAGAAATGTACACCATCAGATCAGACATATACATGCTGTCTTGCTCTTTTGTCTCCAATTTTTTTTAAACAAAAGCCAACAAGCCAAAAATAATGCAATAAAGTCGTAAAGAAAAAATGCACACAAGACAGAAGAACAAAATTCCAAAAAGCCGACCTGGGGCTCTCTCGTCGGCTCTTAATTCTCTTTTGTTGCTGTTATTTTGCTGGTATTACATTTTTATCTTGTGCCAGAAGAAGAAAAAGTTAGTAGATTTTTTTCCTCTCACTCCCATTCATTCCCAACTTTGCTTTTTAATAGATATGAAAATATAGTGTAATGTATAAAAAGTTAAGTGAAGTGGGTACATTGTTGGGAGAAAAAACAAAGTATGCATTTTTGCCGACTAGACGCGCGTACCGTACCCCAAAAAAAAAAAGAATCTTATTATTTTCAAATGCGTTTTTACTCATTTACTTTAGGGATGAGATGATCATGATGATGATGCTGTTGGTGTTTTTGTTGCTCTTTTGTTTTGTTTCCTTTTTCTCATTTTCTTGTTTTCTCCCCCTTAAGTACTTTGTTTCAAAATTACTTGTTACTCGAAAGTCGCAAGTACAATGGTATAGCAATGTGCAAGGCTCTTCTGCAGTAATACTGCATTGTAGATTGTAGCAGAGAGCAAGAAGAAGCATTTAACTTTTTTGTTTTCTGAAGAAAAGAAACGTATTCATTTATTCATTTTACAGCAAAGTGAAATATGAGAGGAGATGCAATTTTAGGACAAAACAAATGCAAAGATGAATTGAGGAAAAGGGAAAAAAGAAAGAGTACTATATGAGCCTGAAATGTGCGTGCCTGTGTCTTAGGTTTGTAATTGGAATCCTTTGTTTTTAACGGAAACTATATTTTTACGTAACTTTAAATTGTTTTACAAAGGTAATATAGACAGTTGTAACCTGCAGCTTTGTAATTGCAATTGGATCCTGAAAACTCTTTCATAAATCAGTTTAGTCAATTTAATTTGGTATAGTTTCTTAATCTTTTTTCTTTCGAATTCAATTAAGTTCCTAGTTTTATGACAGGTTTACATCAACATTGAGAGATGGTAAATCATTTTACTTGTGTGCATAGTCGAAACTGACATCAAAACGCAGTTGTCACTGTCACAAGGCATTCATCAAGGATTACCAATTTAGACTTCTTTGGAAATATGTTATGTAAGGTTTTTGAGATGCTCACAGTGAAAATGCTGACAACAGCAGCAGGGTGGTATATTTATTTGTATTATCTTGTGGTATGGTATTTAAGCCGAGGGGTATGAAAGGAGGGAAGGCAAAACACCCAGCTTACAGAAAAAATTGCCGGATTGGAACTTTTTTATTCATAAACTGGCTGACAGAGGCTACAGTACATCATAATAATCATAATCATGCATGATGGCAATGATAACTTTTTTGAGAGAGAGAGATATGATTTGGTTTGAGTGCGTGTGGTGCTGATGGTGATCCAAACAACACATGTGAATGAGTGAATGAAATGAGAATGTGTCCCTGTTTTAATGGTGTGAAAAGCAATATAAGAATGCAAACATGTCATTGTCACCAGTCACTACTTACCAACACAAAATCATAAGTAGAGGAATACCAGTCATCTTTATCGATGCGCAGATGACAAGAAAATTGTAATATTATGTGCAGAGAACAAAGTAAAGAGACTAAGCTAAGTACTTACACACGCAGCAACTGCGACAGCAGTTCTTAGAATGGTGCATTATTGCATCACGCTGCAATGCAATTCATGGATCTGTTTTTCAATACAAACACGTAATGTGTGTGTGTCTGTGTGTAAAGTTTGGTTAAAAGAATAGTATGAAAAAATATATTTAAAAAAAAAACCGATGATGATTTCATTCAGAACGGATTTAAAGTTTTGACAGAAGGATTTCCAGTGAGCCAAGCCAGCGTGTGGTCTTTCTTTACAAAAAAACGAAGGCGATGAAAGACAAAACTTTTTTAGTTGGATTTTCATGTACTTTTTGTGTGCATTCGGGCGACTGTCAATATTAGATCTCAATTCAGGACCATATGACATGAATTGGAAAATGGTGAGAAGAGAGGGATGAGCGGAAGAACGAAATTAAAGAGTGTAAGTAACTTCGTATGACTATGTATGTACGTGACAGTTTATAGCTTCTTAATTATAAAAAAAGGAAAACTTAAATTCCAAAGTAAAGATTATCTTCCAACAATTATGCAAATTTTCTTTCATTTTTAAATTATGAAAGTAATACTAAAATTTACTGGATCTGAGTACTTCCGACTTTTTAATGAAAACAAAAAGTACTAAAAATAAAAGTGTTACTTTTACAAACCAATAAATTTAATTTACGGATTGGTTTAAAACTAGAGTGATAAAGATAGCTTCTGGTTTTGAGAATCAGATCTATCACGAATCAGGAAAGGGTATGAAAAACGAAAAGAAAAAGAAGAAAAAAAATCTATATTCTAAATATATCAACTCTCGCTCTGTGTTATGCAATCAATCAATTTGTTACCTGTTCATCACTCATTATAAATACCCAAAACAATACAATGCTAAAGACCTTTACTCGTATCTCAACTGACCAAAATACGGTTCAAAATCTCAACTTCTATATTGAAACTCTTTATGAGGTTCACTTCATTTGCCCGTTAAATCTTCCTTCCTTTGCAACTTCCTTGATGATATTATCAAATTGCATTACACACTCATACTTATACAAATAAATCCACCATACGTTACATAATAAAAAAATGAAGAGAAAGTTCATGAGAGGGGACCAACAACCAAATATACAACATATATACACTCACTCACAAGTAAACAGTACATAAACTTTGCATGTAAACCAAGTCCACTTTTACTACAAAACTAACTACATTTTTTTCCTCTTTACCCATTCTTTTTTTCCATTTTTACTTATTTTATTTCTTTTCCCTTCCCATCTCATCTCTTATTTTTCAGGATGAGTTCATTTTGGCCAGCTTGCCAAAAAACTATATCTATTCCCTTTTCTTCTTACGCAAATAACTTTCTTTTTTTTGGCATCATGCATTTATTCCACTAGTACTCTAATATGACGTACAACAATACTTTGGTATGCATGCATACAGCACACACCACTACAAAAGCATATTGCACCTATCTCCTTTCACTCCACATCGTATTCTTATTTTTTCAACAAAAGAAGAGATATCTTTTTTTCCTTGAAAACATGATGGAACTATAGAGCTCAGACAGATTTTCTTCTTTTTTTCTCCATCTTTGGACCCGGCGGCCCGAGATAGTAAAAAATGCATAATAATAGCTTTTCTTTCACCATTTTTCTATGCTGTGCTGTACACCCTTTTCCTTCCTTACCAACTTGTTCTTCTTGTTCGCCTCGTCTAGTTCCTTCTTCTCTTTTAACGTCACAGTCAGACAGACAACTCTCGGCAGACAAGTGCATTTTTTTCGGGATTGTTAACTCCATAATATCCATGTGTACATTACGCACTACTCTCTCTCTCTCTCTCTCTCTGCTTTGAGCTTTTCTTCATTTTTTCCCTTCCCTCTCGGTATATTTTAAATGCAATGCAATTTCCAAAGTGGTGAGCAAATAAAAAAGTGTGTATGTTCGCGTGACTATATCCATATGTGTAGAAATGGGCTGTTTGCATTTATTGCATTGGGTTTTTCTATGCGTGCATACCATAATATGAGCCATGATGATGATGATGATAGAGGATGATATCGACTTTTTCACTCCTTTTTCCAGATTTAACAAACCATATCATCATTCCAGATTTTTTTTTATCACAGGATACTCTTTTCTTTGGCTTTTATCTTTTTCTCTTCTGGAGATTTTGGATTTTGTATTGTGTACATCTCCAGGTTATTATTGTTGTACTTTGTACAATACTCTTGGCTCTTTATATGTACACCCACCCATTCTATTTGGAAAGAATAAAGTACTTCCTTCCTCTGCCTTCCTGACTGGGTCTGTTTCTATTCAATTCAGTATTGAGGGAAGAGGAGAAGAGTGATGAAAGTGAGCAGGAAAGAAAGGAAGGTAAAATGATGGTGATCATCATCACTATCACCGCAATCATTTTGAACGTTGTATCATACTCTGTATATAGCTGTACTTGTACACTGATACCCCCTTCAAGTTTATTGTATGAATGAATCTAAATGAAAATTTTCTTCCTGGTGATGATGTAAAATAGAAAAAGGAAGGGTTATGTTGTGTAATGCAAATAGAGAAGTACAGCTTTTATTGAAAATTTAAATGAAGCATAGCTCAATGTATGCAGTTGTAGATTTTGAAGAGGGATGACGCAAGAAAGTGCAAAGCTCCAAAAATATAAATTGAAATCATACCGGAAGTAAATGAAAAAGTGGAGAGAGAACAGGGAGGAAAAGAAGAGTATAATATTTTGAGCCATTGAACTGGACACTAAGAGTTTTCGTAACAAAAACTGATTTTGTATTCATTTTCATTTTTATTACTTGTCTTGATGATGATGATAGTGACCATACGAATTCAAAAAGGTGTGCAACTAAAGGCAGTGAAGGAAGTTCATACTTTGTAGAATATACATGCATCTTGAGAGAGAAAGGGCAAATGTGATTTTCCGGATATTAGTGTCATCTTCAAGTCAACTTAGGAACCTGGTTTTTTCCAACAGCAAATAAAATGATACGGGCATTCTCAATTTATTTTTCAGCAAGAAAAATGGTCTCAGCTGCTGTTTTTGTGCATCACACATTTTTTTCTTGAAATATTTCTATCCACAAAGTTCACAGAAGATTACAACATCTTTAACAACACAACTTTTAAGTACTTGTGTTCCAACAATAACTCTAGCTTTTAAACGAGGAAGGAAAATGACGACGACGACCCGACAACGACAAGACCACTAAACAAGAAAAAAAAAAGGATAAGATTGATGAGCATGAAAAATCGTTCTTGCAATACAATATGCCATGCTGCTGCTGCTACTGCTCTTATGATGACGATGATGAGGACGATCTTCTAAAACTTTTCATTTAATACCTAAATTGAATGAAGGAATTTCACTTAATTTTTTCCTCAGCGAAAAAAATCTTGCTTGCATTCTAAATTGCATTGAAGGAAGAGACACGACGTGCAATAGGATAAAGAAGATTGAAAACGACAAGCTTTAGTCAAAAAAAGAATAGAAAGGGAGGAAAAATGCCGAAGGAGAAAATAAAGGCAAATAATGATAATCGTTATTTCGTCATACTTAAACTTAATAATAATCCAGCAAGCTTGACAGAAAAAAGAGAAAACCTGCGATGAACGAACAAAAACCAAGTGATCTGATGGCAATGGTGACGACGACGGTGAAGTACCAAAAGTATAGTTAGAAAAGTACCATTAAATTTGCTCTTGCTGCACTGCATATTATTTTACTCTGGTCCAAAATGAGCACGTTTTGGGAGATCGAAAAGAGACGAAGAAGAAAAATACCTTACTATACTGTACTATATAACATGCATGTTTTCTGTCATGTCATTAAACTCAAACTCTCACAAAATCACCATCAAACCCATTACCCATCAAGAGCATCTCTATATAATTCCATTTTCCCGTTTTTGCTAAACACATAACTTTACAACGTGACGTTACACAAATAAAGGAGAGTTTAGTCTGAGTCTCCGTGAAATATTTAGTTCAAGATTTTTCCCCCGAAGTAATTGCTATTATGTACTTTACTCTGCTGTGTAGTAAGTTCACGTTAAAGGGTTGCATTGAGAAATTGTGGTGCATAACATGGTATTGTGATGTGCATACGACAATCATGATGATGATATTGAATGCTTGTTTGTGATGGTACTGGTGATTATCATTAAAATTCTCAAAATTAGTAAAACCCAGTACTCCACCATTATTATTGCTGTACTAAACCCATTTGGTTTACTTTTCTGCATTTTTCAAGTGTCTTTCTTATTCCCCCGCATCCCATTTTCAGTTGAATTTACAATGCATATCCGTTCAGCTCAGCTCAACCCTTTCTTTCCTAGGAAAAAAAATTATTCACTCTACAAAATTCAAATTCCAGTGAAAATTCTGGATCATCCAAAACACATCCGGATAAAAAAATGTATAGTAATCCATATAACGTTTTTGTAATTTGGGTTGCTCGACTCGACGTCATCAACATCAGCTTTTGTCCGTATAATTACTCCTGAGCAGAGAAAAAGACCAGTTATCATGAAGCTATTGGTCTGGTTGGGCTGATGCACTACATATTTCTCTGGCTCTTCTTCTGGACTGGAAAAGGCATCCCAATATTTTTATTAGTTTTTCCCAAAAGTGTTGTAATAAATGAGCATCGCGCGCAATGCACAACAAGAGTCTATTTTAAATGAACGGAACCACCAACAGTAATTTTCCACTTGGAAATGAGATCAAGAGAACCAGGCCATGTTACATATTACACGCAACAGCAGTAGCATGCAAACTAGAAAAAATATTAGACAGACAGAAAAGCTTAATAACTTTGTACACTTGCTTATTTGTGTATTTAAGCCCTTTTATTAATGATCATGATCACACCATCATCATCACTCTTTTTTTCCCTCTCGACAAATCCTCCAAAGTTTTTTTACTGGAAAATCCACTGAATAATATGTACATCAGCAGCAGTGCACCAGTTTTACTATTACCAGTGCACTTCGTGCCTCTATTGTAATAACCTGCTTTTTTCAATGATAATTTTTCATTTGAGAAAAGAAAAAGAGGAAAAATTGTCTCTCATGCTTTTCGTTGTTGTCGCGTCGCACTACCGCTATTAATGCTCTTGTCCTTTAAAAAAACAGAAATTTTAACTACTTTTTAAGCCTTGTAAAGTCAAGTCGTTTATTATTATGATTTTTTTTACCCAAAAGAAGATAAAAAATTTCTTTCTAAGGAAAAAAAATTGTAATTATAATGCACTGACTTGACTGCTGGTTAAAGCCCCAAAATAATAATCATAATCAGTAGCACCAAAGCAGCTGTGGTGCATTTTCACAAAAGAGAACTCTGCTCATCAATCTTTTTTTTCTTTCCTTCTTTTTTTTCTGAAGAAAAGAACAAAAATAGTTATAAGTTATAAAAAAGATGAATAATTATAAATGTTTAAAAAAGATTAGTACAGTTAAAAAATTAAAGGGGCTATTTTTTCAGGAAAGAATAAAAATTGATGGATTTATACCTTCCATTTAAGATAATATTTATCACATGATTAAGTAGGAGGAAAACTTATTAAATTAGATGGGTAGTTTAACAATCTCTTTCTCTGGAAAACAAAGGAATAAGAGAAGGCGACTTTTTAAAAAGGTGGCTCCTGGTTTTTTAAATTATACTCATTGCTCTGCGGTTATCGTGTTTATGTAGTCCCATTTCTAAAAATCTTCCCCTTCTCTTCTTCCTGTCATCGTAGTCTTGAAAATTTCCGCCTACTTTCATCAATACGTCCTTTTCATAAATAAGAAATATATTTTCATTTGCATCCTGTGTTTTTGGTAAAGCTCATCTTGTATTTTCTATTTCCATTCAAACAGTTTTTTTAAAGATGATGATTAGTTGGAGAGTAGGAGGTGGACATTTTTAAGAAGAATAAGAAAAATGACTATTTTTTAATATTTTCCTGTTAAAAAATATTGTGTATTTTAATAATGTGGGCACGTTCTCCTTTTCTATTTTCTTCAATGAGCACTGTGTGTTGAGAAAGAAAAGTTAGCTGAAAAAAGTTGAGGGTGAAACGGCTTCTATTCTTTTCGATAATAATTATAATACAAGAAGTGATCTTGTGTTGATAGTTTGTCTTGTTATCATGAATAATTTACTGCGAGTTGCCGCGATGCACCTGAGAAAATATTAAAAAGTGCATCTGCGCTGCAGTCCATTGTTGATTAATTTTTAATGTACACAAACGATTTAAATGAGAAGGGTGTTTTTTTTCTGGTGAGAATGATTATGATGAAGAGGAGGATGAATAGATAATTGAAATTTATAGGCAAGTTAAGTACTTAAAGGAGACCTTCAAAATGAAATCAAGGGAGTCCGAGTCCATAAAAGGGCTTCCAGCAGACTTTTTTGAGAAGCAAAGGACATTTTTGAAAGGTGTAAAGCAGACTAGCAGATGCATTTGAATGTGTCGTGGAGTCGTAATCATAATTACTGGATTGTAGAAATACTTATTGTGTTGCCAGAAAAAAATATGAGCCATTATAATTGCATTTAAAATGTTTAAAATTCTCGAGAAAGGAAGAAACATAAATACACAATTTATTATGGTCATCTGCTCGCCATATTGCATTCGCCACGCATATTCAAAGCATTAAGGAAAACATGTAGATTAAAAGACAGTCTTTAAAATTATTATAAACTTTTAAAGTAAAGGTCTTTTTACGTTTGAATTGCATAAGATGTTGAGTGAGTGCATTAAAAGGGATTATAAAAATAATTCACTTTTGTGACTGCGACCATGTTCCATGCACATAAGTCCATATTCAAGACTGACACTAAAGTAATCCTTTTCGTAATCTAAGGAGCCCATCTTGACTTGGCTTGAGAGGAAAAAATTTAAAATCATATTTTTGATGCAACACTATGCATTGTTCATATATATGTTTGTCGTCCGTGCTGCAACTACACTGATCCTTCTTGTAAGATCCTTACTTTACCAACAACGAATTTTTTCCAGAGTTTCACTTTTTCTTCCTTTCGAATTCATCATGATCACATCTCATCCTCCTGGTCGGTCGGCCGGTACCGGCACCAATATGACAATAAGGAAAGGACAACTGTGTAACTTGTTTGTGTAACAATAGCATTTAACAATGAAAACGTAAGTACATAATATGCACCACAGCTAGCTGAGATCGTGATGAGGAGATACGATAAGATATCACAATTTCCCTTACTTATGATCCTTTCTATTTGTATACAAACACATTAAACAATTTAAGTATACAAGCTGATTATGAACTTAAAATGAAAAAAGGTAAAAGGTATATTATTTTTAAATACAACAAAGTTGAAAAAATACAAATCTACGACTGTATATGAAAGCTTAAATGTAAAAGATGATGTCGCTGATAAAGGTTCAGAGATGAGAATAAAAGTATGAGTGTATGTAACCAGTATGAAATCTATAAGTACTACAATTACAAGTAGACTTCATGTTGTAAATTTTTATTGAATTGGCTAATTTTTGATGTTGGCTAAGTCATATTTTTTATGTGCAGTAGTTTTAGATGGTTTTCAGACTGAGAAATATATTATTGATGAATATGTTTTGTGCAGCTTTGAATGTGTATTTATCCCATTTTATAAAGAATGCATCGAATCGTAATAGAAGTTTTTTTTCCAATTTCCTCTTTGTACCAAAACTTTCTAGAAATGTTGTCTCAAAAAATGATGTTATGCAGTTTTTTTGTTGATAATATTGATAAGATTCGGAAAGGGTCATTCACCAAAAAAGAACAATGGAAAATGATGGAGTGGATTGGTGGTGGATTATTGAGTAGCGAGATGAAGTTGCTGCGATTCTTATTCAAAATGAAAAAAAAACAAGTCGATTTTTATTACAATTTTGAATGAGATGAAAATGTTATTGGATTTTGACAGTTTTTGGATGATGTATTGGCATCTTCATTCTGCTTTTATGCAATGCATGTGTCCACACACAAAAGAGTCACATGCAGGCAGGCAGACTGGGTCGTACATTGCTGTAGATGTCATCGATTTTGATGATGGTCACACTAGATTATCAACAACATCAGCAGTAGGCAATATTCATGCGTGTCCCTTCAATTCATCATCGTTATCGCCATCGGCTCTCGAAGTGATACCACTGAATCCATCGTTTTACTCCAAATGGCTGCCAACAACTGACAATTGACGTTATCATCCAAGTCCCTTCCAACAATGCCTAGTCTAATGCTTACCGCATGAAAGGATCCTAACTTTTTTTGTAAGTACATTTCCCAAATATTTTCACTGTTTTTTGAGTACTTGCAGCTTTCCAATTGCCATTTCCTTAAAACATTTTTACTCAAGACTAAAGGCTGCACTCCAAATGGCATGAGAACTATGAAGAGAGCCAAACAAAAGAGGGAAATTGATGGGAAAAGTAAATTGTAAATGCTTGTAATATCGCCAATCTTTAAAACGGTTGCAATCCAGCAATAATTTGAGAACACGGTCAATAGCCAACCTGAGAATAAAGCACCGAAAACATTTAAAGCTGCAAATTCACGAATCCATTCCATTAAAAGAGTAACTTTGGTGTAGTGTTGAACAGCCCTTTGAAAACAGAGCTCTCTGGAAAGATTCTGTAGAATTTCACTGAACATGGAAAGGCAGTAAATGGCAAGTAGATAAAATATTCCGATACTCCGACCACACTCAAAGGAATAGATTAAAATTACTCCAGATTTTACACACGCTAAAAAGCTGTAGATCAATATATTTTGACGGATGGTTATTCTTAGAGATTCGTTCATGTTTATTATGAGATTGATAGGGTCATTATGTGAGTACAAACTTAGTCCAATATGAATTATTATGAAGCAAATGATCAAGTTTGCAAATATGTAAGTGGATACAGCCACCCAATCAAGTCGACCTCCAGAATGTGAACTGAAGGTAGAAGATGATAGTTTTGCGTGATAATCCATAAGCCGATTAATGGATGAAGCAATACATTCCCCGCATTCCCAAATTGTCACACAGAAAAACAAAATCTGGATTGCAGCGAGGAAACGAAACATTGCAATAAGCTTGTCAATCAGGCTCAACTTTTCAGAATGAGAAAAAAGGGTAACTAAGTTTACAATGACCCCTAACAAAATTATGTTCCACAATATGCTCAAAAAGTATTTCCAAAAGGTAAAATAATCATGATGCCATTTTAATCGTTGAGAGTAAGGACACCATGTTAAGGGACACGTGGGTAGAAGGAAAGTAGTATATTTGTTACAAAAATGGATTTGGAATGCACTGTGAATTAACTTTGAGTTCATCTTAAGGTCAGGACTAGCTTAATTTAAGGCGTTTAAATATCAACCGGAAATGCTAGGAAATATGATGTAAAGCACGTAACGCAAAACTTGTTAAGTTAAATTCCAAAGTTTTCTAGACAAATAAAATATTTTGGTAAACAAGAAATGAACTCTTGACCGCTTCAGTTTCGTATGCTTGTAAATTACATGAATCACCGAAAAAATAGTCTGTTATTTCAAGGAAATGAAAACCCTCATCAAACTTAAATACGCACTTTTGCATGTTTTTGTATGCATACACGTACACTCACATGTAAGAAACCAATAATGATTAATAGCCTTGATTATAATAAAAGCTTTCATTCTAAAGTTTTCCCTCTTTACTTGTATCATTACTTTGCATACTTTCCCCAAAAAAAACCATAATGATAAGCCATGCCACTTAACTCAAATCTCAACCAAACCTACAATAAAACCTTCAAACAATTTTCCCATCCAAATGAGAAAAGTCAACAAGGCTGTAATCGACGTCCGTGAATTACCAATTTTCAAGGCTATTAACAAGTCACACCCTCTCCGAAAAGCACAAAAAACAACATAAAATGTCTCCAGTTTACCAGACACGCTAAAAAAATGAAGCCATCATTACATTTCCTTTTCTTCGTTTCCCTTTCCCCAGCAAATGCAAACGTACTAAAATACATTTTTCACTAAAAACTCATTTCAGTATCAGACCCATACTCCCAAGTGAGTACTTATTCTTTTTATTGACATTTTTGAAATAATCAAAATCAGAGTAAATCCTCCATCCAGCTTAAGGCCAGAACTATTTCGTTCATCATCTCTACATTGTTCATTCAAGCAAACCACACATAATCAATGAAATATTAAATAAACCAAGCAATTTAAAATCTGATGATGATGATGATGGATGACGATTAGACGGATATCATATCAAAATCTTTCCTAAAAAGCTATTTTACGCAACAGCAGCATTCATGCGTATATGCATAAAAATTATCCGCACAGACGAGCACACAAACACTTTTCCTCTGAATGCCAATCTACTTTCTCCCATTCTAAAAATATACATGTATACTTGCTGGCAACGGCGGTACTGTAATCAAACCATTACTTTTTTTATAGTTTCCGTTTAAAGAAACCCGGAAACCCAAACAGCGAACTCCAAATTCCATCTAGGAAAAAATACTCCCAATACTTAAGTAATCCAACCATAAAAAATATGTATTTTGTGAGGATTATTGGATCAAGAAGGGAAGCTCATTCTACAATTTTTTATTATAAAGTCATACGCACCCAACACTAATGGCAATCTACTAAGTTTTTTATCGCTTTCCCTCTCACTCTCTTTCTCTCTCTCTCTCTTTGTCCCATCTGTGGTTGGTCATTAGTCATTAAATTACGTAATCAAATCACACACACACAGTACAAAACATAAACTACAATAAAACATGCGTAAGAAATATACAGTACAAAATAACTTTGAATTGGGTGTGGGCGGTGGTGTGGTGGGTGAACACATTTTCATCTAAAAAAATCTCAGCATTTTCTGTTATTATTTTTTACACCAACAAACACCATTAGTA
>JAQIWN010003646.1:0-12691 GCA_034699025.1 Entomobrya cf. arborea Gr-Col-00668
TAGTTTTAGTAAATGTTACATGACTGGACAAACAAATCTGACAAAGTTGACTCATTTTAAAATCCTTTTTGACCATTTTTGTCGGTACTTGTTTCGTTCTGAAAAACAAACTAAACCAAACAACAGGTTTGCATACTTTCATTTTCATCAGTAAACCCCAATTCATTTCAACATTGAATTAGGTGTGAACAGGACAAAAGTACCGACACCATCCATTACTTTTGTGTGTTATAAAAAAAGAATACATTTTGGTTAGAAATGCAAAATTTCATTGGTAACGAGTGGAATGGAAAATATCAAAAAGCAAAGGGATATTTCGGCTCTTCTGGTGTTAGAAATCGAGCGAAAACATTCATACTTTCATTTGCCATGATGATGGTGGTAAATAGTAGCAGATTGTAGTAGTGAAGAAGTTGAGTTGTAAGAGCTGAAAGTTGGTAGAAACAACGTAGAAGAGGAAATTACTTTGAATTTTAAATAACACTTATTGTTTCTCTCTCTCTTCTGTCTCAGCCTCTGTCTCGCTGATTGTGATTGTAATGCAACAGTAGAGAAATTTAGTAGGTATTAGTAATGCAGTCTACTTCTAGGCTAAAAGTTCTAACAGTAAAGCGAACCAATATGAGAAAGAGAGAGAGAAAGAAAGAGAGCATGTATCATCATCACTTTCATCGATATATTCAAAATAAAATCTACTCTGCTACTGAATTCTCAAGTGTTAGTATATTTAAGTATCTCTACTCGTTATGTAACAAGAAAACCGCCACTCTGGTTTGCATTTAATGGTGATAATGAAACCAGGACTAATAACAAAGTGAAAGCGATGTATGAATAGTGAGTACACATATATCACAGTAATTTACCAAACCATCTATCTATCCATGTAAAATATACCGTAATATGTATGTAGGTTCGTTCAAATACGAAACCAATCTGACACCATCAAATACCATAAAACAAGAAGAGGGGCACATGTTCTATTTTAAAAAAACTAAAGAGAATGATAATGTTCATATCACACATACATATATATTGTTGTAAAGAGCAGGAGAATAGTAATGAGGTGTACTGGGGCATTTCGATCGACACCCAAAAAAAAAGAAAGAACAACGTGCACACTGTTGTTGTTTTATTGTATGTGATGCTGTGATGATGGTGGCGGTGCGGTGGTGTGTGGAGTCGGTGTCAAAGTTTCTTACCGAGAACCAGACGAGCGAACAAGAGAGAAAGGAAAAAAGATAAGCATTTAAGTGGTAAGGATGAGGTTATTACTATGGATGGCAAAAAGGGAGAGAGAGAGGAGAGTTTTTAGTCTTGTAAGTTGTGGTGCCGATGACCTGATGAATTCGACAAAAAGAAAATAATAAAAACTATAATTTTGTTCAGTAGTACTAGTAGCACTATCATCATCATCACTATCATCAGACCAACAAGTACTCAAGTAGAAGGATAGGAACTAGAAGAGAGCAAATAACTGGCCAAATGACCAGGGCCAGTTTGTGGTAATATTATGCATTATTTTTATCGGAGAAAAAAAATACATATCGTCGATGATGGTAATATATACCAGAGAGAAAGATAGTATATTTTAGTGGAAATCGAGAAAAAAAAGAGGAAGAATAGTATATTATGTCGACTGACCTATGTGTTTGGGCAGCAATTGCTTCTAGTAAAAAGCATATCTACTTTTGGTTTTGTTATAATATACCTAGCACTTAAGCTAACATTTTTTTTCTACACTTTGTGAATCTGCTAGGGTGAAAATGAACTCAAAAGTGAGAAAGGGAAGGAAATAAATGGCGGTAGTGATGGAGAAAAAGGGATTTAATTTTGGTGGTTGTGTGATGGTAGTATGGTAGAGAATGTGGTATTGGTAGTATAGTAGCCAGGCCAGACTATGGTTTCATTTCATCTTGTGGTAATATCCACTGTTAGGAAGAACTGATGCTTACTGACTAACTGTAAAAGGGTGAAAGTGAGTGAGTGCCAATCACTAAACGAAAAAACTCAAAGTCAATTCGATAATAATATACCTTTTTTCCCTCCTTC
The DNA here is from genome assembly GCA_034699025.1 of Entomobrya cf. arborea Gr-Col-00668. NCBI lineage: Eukaryota > Metazoa > Arthropoda > Collembola > Entomobryomorpha > Entomobryidae > Entomobrya > Entomobrya cf. arborea Gr-Col-00668. Next base: position 2,050 of record JAQIWN010003646.1, read on the forward strand.
TAAAATTCATACCTTATTTACTTTCTTTTCTTCTTCTCTATTTGTAATGCTAAAATATACTATCCTTCGCAGATTCACTTCTTTTGTCGCTCTCTCTCTCTCTCTCACACACAAAAAAAACACAAGCCAAACGAAACCAAAACCAAAGATCACGCCATCGCTTTTATTATTGTAGCTTTGCACTCGTTGAAAGTAGCTAGTTCAAAAAAGAAAGATAGTTTTGCTTTTCACCTAGAAAATCTTTTTTTTTGGTTACTTAAGTGTATTCATTGCTTTGCTGTAAAAAATATATATAGCCACGTTGACTTTCTACTTTCTGCGTTTTATTCCCCTTTCTCTTAGCTCGCATTTCATTCTACAGATAAATTTTAAGGCACATTAGCAAATGTCATTGTGGGAACGGTATAATTATATTGTCGTTGCCAAGTTGCATGGTCAAACTTTAAAGTGCTGCTGGATATGTATGAATGCATATTTCACAGTAGATGCTTATGTTACACTGCTGCTAATTCATTCAACTTGAGTTAATAAATTCTCTCCATCCCCTTCCCTTGTTGCCTGATGTACATACTATGTTTCTCGGTGGTACATCAAAGAAATACAATACGGTTCATCCAAAGTAGTCGGACACACCTGTGACCTGTTAGTTTACAGAATTTTCAGCTACTTAAAACTTACATTGTTTTATGTTTTGGTTGATTGGTCTATGGCGTTTTTTTGTAAAAGTTTAAATGATTTTGCTTGTCAGTTTCAGATTTTGAATGAGTAAAAAATGACTCAAAATGTTGGTTTTATGTTAAAATGAGCAGAAAAGAATAGAATCGGTTGACATGGAAAAAATTTCGATGACCTGACAGATTTGAAAAACTGTTCTACTACAATGATCACTTTAAATACAAGCCATAATTCTTAGAATATCGAACTAAAAGCTTTTGCTTTTATGCTTTTTTGTTACAGTTAATCGTGATTTGAGTTACCTTTCCAGTGCTTCGGACCCCCTTCCATAGTGAAAAGTAAACAAGGACAAAAACGATAAACACGCATAAGACAAGTTCCCATCTCATCTCTCCCATTCCTTCAAATCCATCAGATAAATGCATTTCCAAAACTTTTCTCCTGAAAAGTTCAAAAGAAATTATTGCCAATTACATCATAATACTTTTATACTCTTTTCATGAGAGTTATCAAACCGCAAACTTAAATGTAGCTTAAAAACATTGACAATTTTTTGAAAATAGTTCATGCAAAAACTAACAAATTGGCTGCGTTGTACTTTTGAAAGAGTGAACAGAGATATTTAGATACATATCATTTGATGATACTTGCAACGATGATGATAGTATTGAAAATGAGAATGCTTATTTCACTCTTTGGTCTGTCTTCCTGTCATTCTCAGCGTAGCACCCCACCAGCCTATAAACTCTAAAGGGAAAGTTTAATAAAAAGAACGGTTGTTTATACTTGGCAGGTAAGTGGAAAATGAACAAGTCTACAAACAAAGACAAAAAAGAAGCTAGAGAAAACTGATTTTCCAAGCCGTTTTGGTAAAGTAAACCAATGTATTGAGTGCGAAGAAGAGAGATTCTTTTGGTAATGAATACTCCTGTTTTGTGGTGGCATTAGGGTTGGTGGCATCTTTTCTGAGGAAAGTTGTTTCACGAAATGAAACGATACTTATACCCATCCCATAAACATAGCATATATCATCACGGCCATATAAGAAATAAGTAAGCTTCATCATCGTCTTCATTATCAGTAGTAACACATGCACAACTATTAGTATATTCATTGGACAACTAAAACTTTGAAGAATGTAGAGAAGCGTACGTAAGGATTTTACTATTTATTGGATACTTTCCTACTTAGCTCTCCCGTATGCATGCAACAAAAACAAAGTTTGCTCTTGTGGGACTAGAATCATTGGTCTCGTCGTCATTTTCATAGCCCCTTTGAACTAGACCTTATGAGAAGCTCGAGAGAAAATCTTGCAAGATTTAAATTGATTTCACAAAGCAAAGTAATAAGAAATAGGTAAGATTGAGCGAAACACAACAAAGAATCTACTGTATTTCCACTACATAATATGTATAAAACAGGCTACTAAATCAAATTTGCAAAACAAATATTATACAATAATGAAATAAAAGTACAACATATCATTACTTGAGTAGAAGATAACACTGATGCTTAAGCTTATGATAAAATTGGCGTTTTACTAAAATACAACATAAGGTAATAATCCAATCAAGTACATTCGTATGAAGAAATGTGACTTACTCATAATACTCCTTGGCTGGGCTAGTAGTCTCGTAACGATTAAACGTATATGGTTCCGTGTCATTGTTTTCCAGAGACAGGCTTTCATTTCTCAAAGCTTCTTGAATTTCTGTGACACTCGTGCAGTTTTCCGTATTCCAAGCGTTGCCACATTTAATCCATGGCAGTTCCGATTGCAAAGACTGGATCAGGTAGTAAACTGCCCAACTGATTATCGTGTTGTAGTGCATTCCAACATACAAATCTATGATGCAGATTGCATAGCCAATTCCTAAAAAGATACATACGCATGAACTTAACATAGTTATCAAACCTAATCATATTATTATGATACAATCGTCACAATTAAGTATTTTGAATAGAAGATAGAGTAATAAATAGGACTTTTTGTTTCACAATTAGCATATATGTAATGCAATGTATAAAATTAACCAATCATCAACAGCGGCATGGACTCGTATTGTGTAGATGTCTCAGCTCAGGTTTGAGAACACCGTGTGCCATTCGGAATAAATATCAACTTCATCTCACATCTAACGCTATACATTCGTACGCATTTCCAGATCATTCAACCATTTTTATTCTGGAACAACATGTTTTTCTCACAATTTGCAATCAGATTGTATATTGTATACTCTCATACAGTGATAATATTGGCTGGACTGTGGACTGTGTGATGGCCGTTGCTAATTGGTAACGCTTCAAATATATTATTTCCATGTCACTATCACTTTCCTTGATTGAACGCAGTACAGCCAAACCAATATCATCATCAGCATTTGTACTCATACTCGTGTAGTTTTTCTAACCTTATATTTTTACTACCATGTTACGTTTTACTTTTCCTCGTTGCACACAAACACAAGTGTGTGTTCAGAAAGAACTCCAATTTAATGAAACATGACAATGCTCCAACATTCAGCATCGCCATCAGAACTCATGCTTCCGAAGTTACGCATAGTTCAAAGATATGATATTAAAATGTATTCATTCTTCATACATGAGATTTAATACGCCTAAAAGCACCTCACCGACGATGGGACCCACATCCACAGGCAGACAAGGCAAGAGGGTTTGCACAAACGTGTGAAAATACTTCTTGTCGCTCTTTCATCACAGAATTCCAGCTATCACGAATCATTTACCATTATTGACATACAAAAACAATGCAGCAAGAAGATAGACTGTAGGAGAAAGGAGGGATGCTGTCAATAGTGTTAAGCGATTATTTTCAGTTCAAGTGGCAATGCGGTGTGATTGCTTAAATATTCTTACACTTTAAAGTGTGTAAGAGACAAGTGCTCATTTTTTCCTTTACTTCCGTTAAAATACATGAAAACTGGGCATATATACACCTTTTCATACATGTACGCATAGTACTTATTTCAAATATTTTATGCAATTGTAACGGAAACTTCTCATCCTCGTCATTCTCCAGAAACATTTAAGTCGCATTAGTGTTTGAAGGTTTCAAAGAAAAAAGCGCAAGCGAGTCTATTTTGCTAGTACACCTTCACCGAAAATGGATCTTGGTAATTGGATGTCTGCAAATCCCTGGACAATCGTTTACGACAAGGGTGAATCGTGCCATTTAGCTTTTTGTTCTGTCATTGTTATCTTTCACGAGTTCGTCCTCATCATTTTTCAAGTGCGGATAATAGCCTTAGTTTCCATCCCTCTCTTGCTCACTTTCCATCTGTCACTTTACTAAACTCTTGCTTGCTCATGATATACTATACATCATGATCCAGAGAAAAAAATCTACTATCAGTTTTCGGGAAAATACAATCTGATGCTATTCATAGCAAAATATAATTTTTGGCATGTATATATATAATACGTGTTCAGTCGTGTTTACGCTGGTCATTTTGATTTTTGTCGTTCTCACTTTTCTGTCCTTGTTTTTTCCCTGTCTCGTGAGCAGCAGCAACTTTTTTTCGCCTTTTACCTATTATTACGAGAGAAGTAGTAAGGTTAGCTTTTTAGCGAATGTACAAAAATCAGAATTGTGGCGATGATGATTATATACGGGGCGATAAGTCATGTACAGGTAACATGTATCAAAATGGAACGTATAAAGGTTTTTTTTATAGTAACAACTTTGCTGACAGGACTACTTTCTTCCTTTCATATTATCTTCATTTGTTTGTCCTCGTTGACTTACACCATCATCAAGGGGGATACACAGTTGTCTGAGTTGTTTCACTCTGTAATATTCCCCTTTCTTATGTTAACCTTATTGAAGAGCAATTTCTCCCTAGTTATTAGAAGATTTCGAGAAAAGATTCTTGAAGTTTGTCACTTGTGCAAAAAGTAATGTAGAGAAAAATCAGAAGAAAGCATAATAATTGGTTTATTAAAGAAAATAACTTTTCTAATAGACAGATAAGCACTTTTTCTGATTTTATTAAATACAAAAAACTGTTTCATGCTAATGAAAAGTTGAAGTCTAGGAAGTCTATCTGTTTTACTTTGTCTCGATTGAAGTTAGAAAAGTGTGAATTGGTTACGATTTATCACGTTGATTCCACTAATAACGACACATGAACATATGCTTAACCTTCCTTTAGCCTCTAATTAAGTTTGCAATGGAATATTTAGAAAAGTTCATAGCATACAAAGAAATCTTAGCAATAAATTACCGACAGCTGAAGTGTAACTCTTTGTTAGATATAAAGACCAATACGACCAGCAGTTAAACCTGAAGTAATTTCAAGAATTTCTCTTATGATTCCCAGACATACAAGTTGGTGTTTCGATTGATCATATTATTATGGCAATTAAATTTTTTAATTAAATATTTATGTTTGAAATGGCTGTTGTAATTTAACACATTTATAAATACGGGAAAACGAAAAAATCAAATGCTTTAGCTGTCAAGCTTTAAAAAAAGTAAGCAACGTTACATTATATTTGCTGTTATGCTGTAAAGTTGTGGTTATGAACCTCATTTGTTTCAACCAAAAGTAAATACAAAATAAAGTAGTTCCAGAACGTGCTTCACAGTATTACAAGTTAAATGAAAAGACAACAGTTTATTTGTACATGCAGCAGTGAACATACTTGCTGAAAAGGTTTTGATAGGTAGGGGTACACACGGAGAAGCTTTTGAACAGTTGTCGGACATGTAATGTTTCATCACCGTAATCATCAGATCGATTCTTAAGAAAACGCATCATTTGTTCCACCACTTACTATCGTCATCCTAGTGTCATCATCACATTACCGTTCCAGTTTTAGCTACTACTTTTTCTTTCCCATCTTCACTCTCTGTCGTCTCAACAGCGAAGTTGAAATGTTTACATGGAAAGAAAACAAAGGATTTGTCAAGTTTTCATAGCATACCAATCGACAAATCGACATCCTCTCAATTTTTGTATGGGATGGAATACGAAGTTGGTAGGTGTGAGTTTGAGTAGTAAATTAAGTAGCGGAAAGATGCAAACAAAAATAGGTTGATGTACAAACGTAAATCACAGGACGGTGACACTTATTCAACTTGATTTGGTTGAGTGGGTAAAGGGTAAACATGCATTTACATTATCATTTTAGTTTATCACGAGTATGAGTAGCAAATAATCGCGTGACATTATTTTGTTTGGGCTAACCGAATGAGTATCAATGTGTGCAGCTAGTCTGACGCACTGTGCTGTTTCATTTCCGATATTTTAAGATGAAAGTAGAATTATGTGACACGGCATGCATTGCGGTTACCTGAAGAAATAAGTTACGCAACTTAAACGATAAGCATGCACGTACCTGTGGAGGAATCTAAGTAAACATTTTAGTCTTGATTGAAAAATATATCTCAATTTAGTCACCAGTAGTTCAGTAGACACTGTATTTTTTAAATTAAAAGTAACGTATTCTAATTTAGTTTTATGTTATCCAAATATTTACATGAATTTATTAACCCTGTTCATATGTAGATGTACGGTTATCAAATACAGCTAAAGAAGTGCAATTATACAATTTACCCAGCTTGTACTTACTACTTGCAATTTTAACGTAGAATTAATCAAGGCTTAGATTTCTTTTCAATGCTTTTAGCGTGAAAGTCTGTGGTGGTATTTGTTCAATGACATATTATTGTGATCTCATCCATTTCTCTTCTGTTTGACGAACTAGTAACAAATGTGCTCTCAAAATATGAAAAAGGAGTAAAATTTACTTTAAAAAAATCAATTTTCTGCTACAGCTACTACATTTCATATCACACTTATCACGCCAAAGTAAATCTTTTCTTGCACTCTCAAATGCTCCAAAACCAATCAATTGCAAACCCATTTAAAATAGAGTTTACACCGTGTATTTATTTTTTTCTGTCCATGCCACTGATTTGGTCAATGATATTTTTTACGATCCGAAGCAATAATTGGCATATAACCAAGACATGCATTAAAATGAAAAGAAGCTACGCGTGTTTTTTTCTTTATATTTATTCTATGGCTTCCTTCTATCCCACTCTCTCTCGATCTCGCCAAAACGCACACTTCAATAAGTTTCATAGTGTTTTTTATTCTTACACCAACAGAGTCGTAAAATTGCTATCAGCGTTATGAACTTCTGCTTACACGACTCGTTTTAATGTACCATCATCAGTTCGGCACTACATCTTTTTTTATTTGAACCACAAACCAACCATGGACTATATTTAAATCTACATTAAGGCAGCTAGGTCATCCATCAAGTCGTAATTTTGTGTGGGTGCCATCTGGAGGATTTCAATGTGTTTTTAAAAAATGATATTTTAATTTTCAAAAAAATAACAAAAAAATTAAATTCGAAGAAAATTTTATGTTCGACTTCCATTAAAATTTATCTTATTTTTGTTAAGTATAGAATATGGCAGAAAAAAACTCAAACTAAAAAATAAAATGTGTTAAATGAAATTATTTTTCGAGACTTATTTTCATTACCTTTCAACGCCGGACAAATATGTCTCCAGATGGTGATGCAACCACTCCTGTAGTACTGTCCCAATGCCAGTTCCATGTAGAATAGGGGTAGCCCACCAAAGATAAGCATAACGCAGTATGGGATGAGAAACGCACCTGTTGAGTTGAGTGAGAGAACAAGGAGAAAGAACAACTCATCTCTCACAATCACTTTTCTCTCTTCCTCATCATCCCCATTAACTTCACTTTTTCCTTCTTATTACCTAACGATATCATCTTTAGCTCTACACGTGTAAATATTCCAAACTACTCAAGATCTGTCGTCATGTAACCAGCTTTTCAGTTTTAGTAAAAAGCAAAACAAAAATAAGTGAAGTTGCTGCTTCGTGTTGCTTTCCAATTTTTGCATGCAGATCTCAAGTTTCTAGCAAATATTTGTACTGCAAAAATGTTACAAAGTAGCCTTGCTTTTTTTTAAAAAAAATCATGCCTGCGTGTAAATGCAAGGACCAACAAAAAAATAAAATATAGTATTGATTGTGATCATATGCAAAGAAAAACGTGACTTTTAAGGTTTGCAAAAATCCATAATAATATTATCCTAAATATATGATATGTATGCTAACGCGGGATTTAATTTTGTCAGGGAGCACACGCATACCTAAATAACAAACTTGAAAAAAAATGTGTAACTCTTTTGTTCAGTGAAGGGCTTCCATGCATGTTCACCAAAGAAATAAAATAAGAAAGACGAACAAGAATGAATTGAATACATATATTATACTTATGAATAAATGGGAACACCCACCCACCCTAAACCTAAAAGCCTTAACATTTACGGGTGTATTTATAGCATATTTAGAGAAGTCGTTTTTTTGCTAATGCGACGAATATATTTTATGGGAACTCAGGTGAATAATGAACTTGGGTTCGTGTTCTTCCGTGACAAGCTCACGTGCATTTTTTTGTTTGAGACATGCATTTGTATTTGTAATTCAATTTTTTTGTCTGATTACCTCCTCCATTGGCATAACAAATGTATGGGAATCTCCAGACATTTCCAAGATCCACAGCGAACCCAATGACGGCGAGTAAAAACTCGATTTTCTTGTCCCAAGTTTCTCGGCCATCAGTCGCCAGTTGAATTGTTAGTGCAGCGGTAACGGGTTTAGTTGTTGTTGTGTTACAGCTCTCATTTGTTGCCGAGTTATTGTCATTGTTGTGCTTGTTTGTTAATCGTTGAGAGATGTTGTTAGCGTCCGTCTGGGCAATGCTTTCTGCACTACTCCCGTCACTGGTCCCGGTTGAACTTAACATTGTTACTGGGCAATGTCAGGTGGGAAGAAATACCGCAACTCACAAATTGCAGTTGATATAAAATTAGGGTAAAATTCAACTAATTTTCGGTACTCTTTTTCTTACTTTTCTTTCTTGTTCTGGTGTCCCGATCTAAAAACAAATATATGTACCATGAAGAGAAAAATATTGTGCATGGATAAAAAGTTTATTTTCTTTAAGAAATCATGCAAAGGGTATCATGCAAATAGGAATAATATTCATAATTAAATAGTACAGACTACAGACCAGACCAGTGAAATGTTGGGGGAGACAAACAACAAATTCAAGAAACTACAAAGTTTTTTTTGCCTCTTCCCGTGTGACAGGAAATGATATATGATGGCAATGTCAAATAACTTTTACTATGGCTTTTACTTCTATTTTGTTGCCTGCAGGCTATTTGCCACAGACATAACGGCAGACGGCTCAACAGAAATCAAACCCAAATACTTATACAACGTTTTGATCAGAAAAAACGACCAAAATACCTTCATATTAGGGTGTAGAGTAATATTTTGAGTTGATGCTTTGATTAATGCTAATGTATAGGTGCAAAAACCTTGACTCATTTCACTTTCTCCCTTCCATACTTTTTCTCCTGACACATTCTTGTACGAAATCAAGAAGCAGGCCTAAGAATAGAGCTACCAAGGTAGTCAGGTCATCAAGATCTCAGGGTGGACGTGCATCTAGTATTTTGGCAAAGTAGCGATAACAGTTGGAAGAGTTTAAATACAATTAATAAGTCGGTTAAAGAGACCATTTAAGAGTTAATTACATTTAAACAAAAAAATTTCAGTTTGCATATAATGCCCGCATTTGTAATGTACAAGGTTACTCTACTGCGTTATTAACAAAAACTCAAGATGGTGATGATGATGATGAAAAAGGGAAATCACAAAATAAGAAGAACCAATTAAATTATTTATCAAGGGAAATTGTAAGTTTTTTTCGTTTCTCTTCTACCACTTGTTTCATACTTGTTTCTGTGGAGTTTTTTTTATAGCAAATCAATGAAAATGACTGTCAAGTCTTCTCAACATTCAACATAAAATTTTTCTGTATAATTTCTCTTTATAGCACACAGCCAGTGCAGCTTTTGATATTTCTTTTTACAATTTATGTCATTTTTGGATATTTCATAACGCAAGAATATTGAAAACAGATTTCAGCATGTGAAAGCCTGGGAAAAGCAATTGAAGCATAATATGATAACCAACAAATTGCAAATCTGGCAAGAAAAACCAAGAAACAAGACTATGAAATGGTTAGTACTTTCCTTAATCCATAGACACCTCTGTATTCTCTCTATTCGAAATTTTTATACCTGTGTGTAATAAAATATCAGAAAATATTGTACAAAAGCTTTACATAATCGTGGTGATGTGTAGTGTTAAGGTGTTGCCTATGCATCTACTGAATACACATATTACATAAATACATTTGTGAATATCAAGTTTATGATAAGTATAGAGTTCTGCCATCTTGAAGAGCATTCTTCCTTTTTAAGAAATAATAGAACGCTTTGACTCGTTTTTTTTTGGAATTGAGGCTGAAACACAAAATTATTGACAGAGAACGCGACGATAATAAAAAAAAGACTTGATAAAAAAGTTATTCTTTACAGTTGGCTGAAGGACAAAAAATCCGAATATAATGCAAACGGTATTATAAGGCATGTGGACAGGGTGCGGGTGCATTGAACGAAACCATTTCAGTGAAGCTTGTTCCCGGTGTTTATTTCACCATTGCAATTTTTCCACCTGCTGCCATCCTTTCACTTCATAATCAGTAGGATCATTAACAAAATGGCCTCTTTACTTTTTCTTTGGGGCAAAATGAGACAACTCTTTTAATCAATAGCTCAGTATTCTGACAATTCATTTTTATTCTTTTAACATGTGCCTTCTCATCAACACTTTTATTTTTCACCGTTCTCTATAATTAAAATCCTTTGAAGTTTCTTGTAGGAATGTGCACAGTTTATCAGGAAGCCACTCTTGTCTACGTGTATTTAATCAACAGCAAACGATTTTGTAAGCAGCAACTATTTTAGAGTAAAGCGTAATTAAAAGGGAAAAAAATTACCTGTGCTCATTTAGACGGTGAAGTGGATTATGTGAACAGAA
>JAQIWN010003647.1:0-12687 GCA_034699025.1 Entomobrya cf. arborea Gr-Col-00668
CAAAAAATAAACAAACAGAACAGGCGATGATGATGATTCTCATCGCAGCTACTTTGTCTCTTATTATAGGGAGGATTTTACCAGTACCAAATTATTACTTTTTCTTTCTGGTGGCGTTGGAGTTAGACCAGTCGACTTAGTTGACAGGCCTTTATGCTCGTGTTAAATAAGAGACATTTTGGAAAGCGGGGACATTTAAATAATTATAGAAGAGTGATTAATTCTAGGTTTTTGATCTTTGGCCTTTTTTACACCTTGACTTCCCAATTCCCAACTGAAAATTAGTTCGCGTACACATCCCTGTATTTTTCTATGCTCCAATCAAGATTTTAGGTGAGAGCTGTGTTTTGGTCAGTTCATTTCTGTCGTCAGTAGATTTACTTGCAGTCAGTTCAGTATAGCAGTAGGTTTATCCTAATTCCACCCATGTTCTATGCCTACATACATTTCACATACTATCTGTCGGTAAAAACGTCTTCGGTAAATCTTCATTTCATATAGCAATTTAAATGCAAATCCGCTAACTGCTATTTTGACAATTCTAACTAAAAGATATATGCGCGGCTTGACTAACTATCTTCTTCATTTGTTTAATTTTTCAGTTTAAAAAACAGCCATGACATAACATCTTCTATCAGGTACTCTTGATCAAGCCAGCAATTGATTATCTTTACTCTTTCTCTACCACATCAATATACCAAACCAACAACAACAATGAAACAATGCGCAGACCGACCGATGCGATAGCAAAAGAACTGCACAATTTTTTTACATGGCATACCGTTGGCGTACACCAAACTTTTAATGCACAAATACACAGCCACATTGAAAACGCACTATTCTTGACTGTGTTGTTGTGCTCTCAATAAAAAAAAAAGTTTTTACTTACGTGCATCATTTCTCACACATCACACATGTATATATGCGGTATGCGCGGATCAGTATTTTTTTTGGTGAAGTAAAGGGTTAAGAGAATCCCTTCCACAAAATGGATTGTATTTTGTATTGTAGTCAGTGTTAAAATTGTGAGGCTCCTCCGGTGCAACAACGTAACATTACGACACTGCTTGGCTATCCTCCTTCACTGTTTCCTTCTTTACATCTAGTGCAGTGCAGTGCTAGTAACACTGCGTGCCAGTGCCGACGAAAGTCGTTGAAGATAACATCCCAGGATAGGCTTTTTAACTAAAAAGCTTTAGAATGAATCTCTCTAAAAAACAGAAGAGATGCGTTCAGTTCAGTCAGTTCGGCTTACTTTACACAATAAAAAAACACTTTACTTTTTCTGCATAGCTGTAATATCATATTTGGCTGTAAAGTAAAAACCTAAAAACATTTGGCTTCTGTCTGTCGTGTTTATGTACTGTGTGTACTACCGTAAAAGCAAAACTGGCAGCACCATCACATCATCAGCAAAAAGACGACGAAACGAAGAACAGAAAGAACAACCCTTATTTTTTAGTAAAAAAAATCTCTTCGCCACCACAATTTATATTGACATTGGATTTGGAAATAAGAAGAACAAGATGAAGATTCAGTTTAAGACGACGGATACTTCAACTACAATTTTGTTTTTCGACTAGCAAAAAGGTAAAAAAGTGTTGGACGACTTGGATTGGGAATGTATTGAATTTTCTTTAGCCGATCCATCCAAAAAAAAGTAAAGTAGTTTTTGAATGGAATAAATCAGTCCATCCAATAAAAAAATATAAGAAGTAGAGAGCCAGAGAAAGAAGTAGTACTGTAATATTTAGCAGTACCAGTCGTTGACCTCCACACATCATTTTAACTATTTTAACTGATTAGCGCAAAACAAAACATTGTCTGGTAGGCAAACCTATTTTTTTGTAGTTTAACCTCTTATCGTTATCTTGCATCTTAATTAGGGGGAAAAGGCAAAGGATGAGTGTTAAGGAGGGTAGGTTTTAAGAAATTTTAAAGGCTTATACTTGGCATACTGCATATAAAAAGACCGCAAGCAATATATTATGATTGGCGTAATTTTTGTTTAGTTGATTTTTGTTATTTTGTTGAATTTAACGGTAGATAAATGGTTAACATGCTGAATTTGGGATAATTTCCGAGTTGCGAATTGATCGTATTATGACATTTCACATTAATTTCTTTTTTATGATCAGTAATACATTTTAAGGGCATTATTCAATGAAATTCAGCGGTAATAATAGTTTAGGGAATTACATGAAGCTAAATTGTTAGGAAGAAAGGAGATTGTAGGCCTCGAAATTAAATGTCAATTTTTTTCAGTAGTCACAATGTCACATAAGTTAAATTGATAAAGAGGTTTTGCGAATTAGAATAGCAAAGATTTAATAAATGGTTCTTTTTAATTCTTAACTTTAGTTTAGTGTATATTTTAAAAGGTAAACAAACATGCGTACATAATAATTTTTCTTTGAAAATAACTATCAAGATGACAATCAGCTGACAATATTTGTATATTTACATTCAAGAAAGAGTTAAGTGCACTAATATTATGCGCTTTGACTGACGATTGAACGTGTACGCACATTCAACATTCACTTAGACAGCTGACTTGACTTAACTACCTACTAGCTGGCTGCACTTGCAATTTACTATTACTTTAAGAATAAGTAAGTTAGGAACAAAGGGTAATTGTATTAGAGAGCAATTTGGCATTGAAATTGACATTTAGTATAACCGGTTGTCGTTTTGAATATTATATCGAAGTTAAACAAGTCGATAAATGGTGGAGTATTTTTACTCGTAGTTAAAATTTTCATAGAATAGAATAGTATGTCGTTTAATTTGTTTTATATTTATGACTGGTACTTTAATCATATAATTATTTTTATTGTTTAATTAATTGCAGGTCCTTCAATTTTATACTTAAACATTACGCTGAGCATCTCTAACTGGATATTGTATGTTGCTGTTTTTGAGCTTGTACGATGATAGACATAATACATTACAAAAGTAAGTTTAATTTAGATATAGTTGTTTATAGAATTAGAAGTCGATTATGTTGGAGATGGTGGAATTAATTCAGTACGTATGATTGTTTATTTTTTTCTAGTTGGAAAGACACGAGCCTTATCTGCATAAAGTTAAAAGAACTACGCAGCTAAATAGATACGATAAGGCGACATACTCCTCTCCTTGCCAAAGGGGGAGATAAATAACATCGCCCGCGTTCCCTTAATACAGTAAAACTGAAGGTAATCGACTTTAGTTCGTATCCTGCGTCTGCAGGGTCTATCGGGGCAGCCGTCGCGAAGGATTGCACCGGTCACAAATTGTCTCCATCTTCGATGAGCGGAGTAAGCCGGGGCCATGTCCAGGACTCAAAATTTGACATCAAAATGTCGAAACCAGGTCCGGGTACTTTTAATGACACCAAAAAAGTTAGACAGGATGCTGCTAATAAATCGGTAAGTCTTTTATTTCACAGACTTCTTCTGTAAAACAAACTGACTTTCTATTTCGCCACTCAAGTGGAGGTAGATGTGCGTTGTGTTGTGTATAACTTTACAGCTACGTAAACTGGCAGATTTGAATAAATAACGATAGGTTTTATCTCGTTTTTTTAAAATGGTAATAAAGCTCTTTGTACTGTTGCCATTTTTTAATTTTTGTTGTATGTTGTCTTAACAGAAGGGAAAAGTCGGGGACTGGGTGAGACACATTAGTTCTTCAGGGAAAGAATATTACTTTAATGTGATTACTCATGCATCACAATGGGAGAAACCACGCGAATGGTTGGAACACGAGAAAAAATATGGATTGGTCCCTAGTACTCCAAGTAGTGGTTCTAAGCCCAGTATACAACAGCATCATCATCAATCTCATTTAAATTCCTCTAACCATTCAACATCGGCTTCAGACCAAAGGGACAGAGATCGTGAAAGGGATCAAAATCATCGGGATCGCCATCTGAATCTTAGTTCTCATAATTCCAATAATTCGCATTTGCACCAGCACCACTCTCAGCACCAACAACAACAACAGCAACACACACACCAGCAAAGCACAGCCTCTATTTCTCATCATCATTCCTTTAGTGGTATTAGTGGTAATAGAATATCTTCAACTGATTCTTCTTCCGTGCACCATACGAGCAGTCAAGGAATCTCAAATGCGAGTCAACACCGGACAACCCATTATGGTGACGCCTATTCAAGACATTCGTCATCCTCCTCCGCTCAGAGAGATATACGAAAACCTTCTGAAGGTAATTTTTGTTGGAAATTGATGCCTTCTATATGCTATAAGTATTCAGATATGTAGTTTCCAAATTGCTTCATTGGGTGAAAAGTATTAGGTTAGCATCAGATCTTAATTTGACATAAGATTTCATAAGTTTAGTACTTGTGTTTCAGACGAATATGACTGAGCGACCAACTATTAAATGTCTTCGGAGAGCAGTTTGATGTCAGTGTCAAAGATTTTGTGTCGTGCGTCTTTTATCAAAATGTGTAGTCTCGAGTCGGCATTAATTTTTCTTATCTATAGTTCTAACCTAACCTATAATTTATAATAATAACTCACTCGTCTATTAGAAGTAAGATTATTATGCAATTCCCTTTGTTTTAAGAAAATTATTTTTACATACTTCGGTCTTCGGTTAAAAACCATTTCAAACCGAATATTAAAGTAAATAAGCATTACTTGCTAATATTTTATTAACTCGGGATGCGTGTTTCGACTCTCAACTAGTGAGAAAGTTGCTAAGTTTGAATGTATTGATTCGCAAATCGTGTGAATAACTTTTATTAGCTTTAACTATATTATTGTTTAAGCTTAAACGTACGAAAACACTGAGTAAATATCAATTGCCAGGCCAGACACAAAAAATCTTACGCTAGGTTGACACAGCTTTACCGTCGTCACCGACTAATGCAATTATTTATTCGTTTGAACCAACAATTGATTAAACTAGAGCAACCAAATGATGCAGTATATTTCTAAATTTTAGGATTGGTCTTTACTCTTTACTATTTTATAGGTATTTTGAATGTTTCTGTGATAAAAGCATGAAATAACTACTTGAGGTTAGAAACTGTAAATTAAGGGACCATCCTTCCAAATCGCGTTCTATCCTAGGAAAACTACTGTTTAAACAGCTAAAGTAATCATCGAAATGTACGAAAGGTACAGGTAGGATAACACCTTTTAAAGAACTTGTCTAACTGGATATTTCAGGAACTTGAATGGCAACCGCTTTTCTTTTCACTTATGGCGTAGTGACAATTTAGTAGATTATACGAAAAATGGCCCCTAATTCATGGGGAACACTTTACAAAAGCAAAGTGTGCATTTTGGTAAATTAATTGGTTTATATTTCAGATATGCAAACGGAAGACATGGATATTTCCCCCTTGGAAGACACTAGCTCGCCGGTATCAACAGACTCCAGGTCGCTACCAGGTCCAAGTGGTACATATTCACATTCTCACCAAGGACATTCTCACCCCCACTTACATCATCATAATCAGAAAAGTCTTCTGGATGGACTTAACTCCAGGGATGATGTAAAGCATATGAACTCTGTTGGTCATCAACAGGGTGGTGGAAGACTGATTCATCACAATAGTAGAAGTCATCATGACGAGCATCGAAGCAGGTATTATTTTGTTGAAGAGTAGTTTGAAATGATTTTATGTGCGTGTACGAGTTATTTGAATAATTATATTTTTGGAATTTAGAAGTCGTGACAGGGAAAGGGATAGAGACCGTGACAGAATTGATCGAAGTAATAGTAATCGTCGTGATAGACGGTACATTGATAGAAGGTTAGTTGAAATGAATTTAATTTTGTAGTTATGTATTTAACAAAATATTTACTGATCAAATAAGTAATTCAAACATTGGTTGAAATTAGGAGCCCTTCACGAGACGATAGACGCGAACGGGATAGGGACAGAGATAGAGATCGAGAGAGAGAGCGTGATAGAGAAAGAGATAGAGAACGTGATCGCGACAGAGAGCGATCGAGAAGCCCGTGGGACAGAGATGGAACACCTGAAAGACGTAAGCCTTTACACAAACTCCAGTGGTTAATATATTTTTTAATCAGACGTAATAATTTGATCTAATCCTTGGTGGTTAGTTAAAATTATTGAATCACATTATTATTTGTGGTCAGAATTTTAGAACACTCGACCAATTTTGTCATTTTCATGAATTATTTGTTGTCAATGAATAGATCCTGGTGGAGACGCTCCTGTGGCCACAGGTCTTGGTTCTTTGGGGGCGCTGGCAGCTCTTAATACGGAACCTGAAATACCTCCATTACATTCATCACTAGCAAAATACTTCCGTGAAGATCTCATAGTCCATGTTAGAGATTTGCCTGGTGAAAGCCTGGAAAGACAGGTAAGGAGGGAATGTTACAGCTATAAATTAGCTATAAGTGTGTGATTGTGACTGTGCAACTTCAAACTTCGTTGTGATTTAGTAATAATGTGGAAAACATCTTGTAAAATTCGAGAATCGTTATGTGGTCTGGTGCTTTTGGGCCTTTTGTACAAATACGAAGGTTGATGGTACTAATTTTTTAAAGCAATAATGAATTTTTGAAAGTATTTGATTATCTTTTGTCGAAATGAAATAAGCAAGACAATAATTTTGAGAAGCACATTAGCTACAGTTTATGGAAGTTGTTTATTTTGTGAAAATTGCCAAGATGCTGTTTTTACCCAAAACACTTCCAAAATTAACTATAATAGTGCGGAGATTCGCTAACACCACTTCAAACAACAATAAGTGGCGTCAGATAGTAGACTTCGTGACATATGACATTCGTGACTAGCGATTGCCTATTGTTGTCAGTCACAATCATGATTTTTTCTTGCAATTTTTTCAATCTTGGTTGATGAACGGTTACGTTATATAATAATTAACTTTTGATTTTGTTTTGTTTTAGGCAAATAAACTAAGTGATGAAATCGCCGTACAAAGCGCCATTCAGCTATCTAAAGTTTCCGCCGACCTTAAAATGGCTAGGAGCATGGTACGTCTCGCCGATATTCAAGCAACGTTACAAGAACAAAGGATACTTTTTCTAAGAGAACAAATAAAAAGTTTAGAAGAGAGCGATAAGGATAGTTCAGCAATGTTGGGAGTTGAAACTGGTGATAGTTAAGAGTTAGCATAGTGCTGAATAATTCTGGGCAATATTGTAGGGATGAATCTAAAAGCCTAACAAATGTTTACCTTTCTTAAAGGGCTCACATTTGAAAACCATTATTGCTTGCCTGTATTTTGTTGCTAAATTAACGATTTTTACGGGTCAAGATGGAATTTTGTGTTTCGTCGTTTTCAATTTCGTATTTATTATCATGTCTGACGCCAATTGTTCCCTTTTTCATTAAATCCTTATTTATTATGAAAATTATATGCGCTACTCTTTCATTAGCACGGTAAAAGATCGTTTACCCTTCAGTATTGGTCCTAAAATGTGACTATCAGTTCTCCATGTTTATCTAAGGGATATATTAAAATGCATAATTGTTCCGTTTTATACGTCATGTACGACTTAATATCGCGTAATGTAAATTTTATCATGCTTTAGAATATTTAAACAAGTATGAAGAGAGAAATTATTTTAATAAAAAAACGTAAGACTGAAGTGTATACCCAAATGTTTGTTAATATGTGATTTTTATAAGAATATAAGTTGTTATCCAAATACATTTGCATCTTAAGGATTTCATCAATTATCTGATAGTTTAGTTTAAGCAACTTTATTGTAAGTCAACTGCTAAATTTTTGTGAAAGTGCTACTAGAATTATTTTTTGTCGAAAGCATGTCTTTTGACTACTTAATAATTATTGGAATGGAGTGTGATTACTTTTGTGGGATAGATAGAAAGGTGCATAGGTGATTAATCAGGAGTCAGTCTTCGATCTCAGGATAGGATAAAATAAAAATAGTTGTGTACTGACTACTAAATTCAAGTCATTCCAAAAAATTGTAACAAATGGTGGATGAGAGTGCCAGCATTTTGGAATGAATACCCCTTGCTTTTTGATAATTTGATAACTAACACATCTTCTAGTTGTCACCATCACTGATGTTCAGTTGTCGTAATCAACATTTGAGTCGATTTATATATTGTTTAAAACTGTGCTTTGACCCTCGACAAATGTCTAACTACTCTGGCTTTCTTATAGGGCAGCAGTTTCAGACTGCCCGGCAATAGGTTTTTCATCAATCTCGCACTTATCATTTAATAGTTCATGTGTAATGATATAATAATTCAGTTTGCAAAAACGTTTTTGGTTTATAACTACTTTACGCATCAGTATTTGAATATGGTGACAATTATACTTAAAAATGTGCGTCACAAATTTTGATGCAATGAATTGTATTGCAATGACAGGCTTCAAAATATCGAGATTAGATAATTTAGTATATCGCAAGATATCACATTGGAATTGCATTTGGCTCCACGCTTAATTCGGTGTGTCTGCCGTCTGCAACAAGGCAATCTTGAATTTGCCTTCATTTATTGATTTCCAAGTTTTGAATGATATTTTATACCTTTTTTTAAGTTAACTGAATTTAGCTTAAACAATGCTAGAAAAGTAGTAGTATTTTTGCCTTTTATATTTTCCACGGTTTTGGTTCCTTTATTCCTGACGCTGACCGCTTCGCTACTATCATCATGGCGGAAACAATTTTTGACAAGGATTATTCATCGTTGTTTGGGTGGATAGAATATACTATTTTCGCATTCGTGGTTATACTGTCCATGGCTATTGGAGTGTTTTATGGCTTTTTTAAAAAGAACAACAAAACGAACGAGGATTTTCTTGTTGGTGGAAGATCCATGTCTATCTTTCCAGTGACTTTATCCCTGGTTTGCAGGTGTGTTAACAAATTGAACCTCCAAGTACCATTAATTGGTACATTCTTACTTCAAACATTCAAAAACATTCGTTATGTTTTTGTTTAGTTTTATTTCAGGTGTAGCGATGTTGGGGGATCCAGTTGAAGTATATTACTACGGCATGAGATATGCTTTCTTCATTGTTTCCATCATTCCGATGACATTTGCAGTTGCTTTTTTATATGTACCTGTATTTTGCAAATTGAAATTAACGTCTGCTTATCAGGTTAAATTCACCTTATTGAAATAGTTTGGTTTTAAGAAGAAATTTTAAGTCTAGTTTTCATATCATTTTATGAACAGTATTTGGAAATGAGATATGACCGGAAAACTCGCCGCGTTGTTTCCTGTAGTGCTATTATTCACTTACTGGTACTTTGCCCAAATCTATTTAATGAAATGGGATTTTCCGTCCCTATTCTAACGTATGATGTCTAATGTTTGAATGACTTTTAATTGACGACCACTTGGCTTGGGTTCCCGACCTGGTTTTAAGAAATCGATTTATTTGCTGAATTATTACTATATACATACCTAACAATGCATAATTCCATTTCATTTTCTAGTTGTATATGCCGTTATCGGTATGGGCTCAGTCGTTAGCACTGGATCAAGGTAATGGAGACGTCCTGCCATCTAAATTTCTCTTCCGATTTTCGACCTCTTTCTTGTAAATTTTGACGAAATGAATTTCTTTTTTATTTGCAAGGCAGTGGCTGGTATCAACAAGTATGTATCATCAGCAGTAATTTTCCTAACTTGTGTCGCTTACTCTTCAGTGGTTAGTCATTGTTCTTGCTTGTATCACTATAAAATATTTTATATAGCTATTATGTTGCTTATATCTTTGAAATCGCCTTACTGAATGAAATTGGATTATGGTGCGTCTAAATTCAGGGTGGACTGAGAGGAGTCGTTTGGTCTGATGCGTTTCAGGCATTTATAATGTTTGGTAGTACCATCACGATACTCTTTTTGGGAGCAAAAGAAGTCGGTGGTTTCGAAGCTGTATGGGAAATTGCTTCGAATGGCGGAAGGACAGAGATATGGAAGTAATTTTCCTTCAAATGAATTCGCATACTTGTAAAGCTGATATGAGTTTTAATTTACTCCTTTTAAAACATCGTTTATAGCTTCGACTTCGACCCGCGTACCAGGTACACATTCTGGACTGGTTGTGTTGGAGCATATTTTACATGGTTGTCTCTGTT
Organism: Entomobrya cf. arborea Gr-Col-00668; assembly: GCA_034699025.1. NCBI lineage: Eukaryota > Metazoa > Arthropoda > Collembola > Entomobryomorpha > Entomobryidae > Entomobrya > Entomobrya cf. arborea Gr-Col-00668. The sequence continues at coordinate 10,085 of JAQIWN010003647.1, forward strand.
TGCTGGATCCCAAGGACAGATCCAACGGTATCTTTCAGTGCCTTCTACTGAAGCTGCTCAAAAGTAAATTTATCAATTTTATGAACTAATCACTTCTCATAAAAAATTCTGAGATGATGAGAAGCCCTTTCCCCTAATCATTGCAAATTCGATTTTTAGATGCCTGATATTTAGTCTAGTGGGGTTAGTTTTGGTGCAGCTTCCATCCTTCTTTCTTGGATTAGTTATATATGCAAAGTACAGTACATGCGATCCGATTTCCGTGGATGTAATTTCTCACTAATTAATAGACATACTATATAAGATTTACTATTCTTATGCGAAAAGATAAAATAGGATGGGATAAAATGTAAAAACTAACTTGGGTGGGTGTCGTGTAACATTGTAGCAGAAGGTTGTATCTTTGATGCACACCTTGTAACATTAAATTTAGTAATTTTTCTGGCTAATTTAGGCTGTAGGATCCTCAGATCAGCTTCTTCCACTTTTTGTTATGGATTCATTGGGTCACATAAAGGGCTTGCCAGGACTGATGGCCGCTGGACTAACTTGTGGCACTTTAAGGTGATTATTGTGGAAGTGCCAAATTAAAGTGATAAAATATAGTTCATGTTTCATGCAACAAAGTAGATCTTATCTAGCATCGAATCTCTTATTACCCTGCTTTAAATTTTGTCATAAAATTTCACAGCTCCGTATCAACTGCTTTAACTGCCGTTCCAGCAATTGTAGTCGAAGACTATGTCAAAATATTCTACCCAAACCTTAGCGATACACGATTAGGGTACCTATCCAAAGTAATTTCATGTGTTGTTGGTTTGATCTCATTCTCTCTAATTTTTGTCATTGCTGCAATCGGATCCATTGTACCAGTAAGAACTTAATCAAATGTTCTATGATGTATGAAAATGAATGAGCTTTATATTTCCTTAAAAACTCGTTTTCATGTTTAGTTTTCCGCACTTTTGCATGGAACGTTTTTGGGTCCTACTGCTGGAATATTCACACTTGGATTTTTCTTTCCTTGGACAAATGCCATTGTAATAAAACCATTGTTGACCAAACGAAAACTCATTTGAATGAAGTGTTAAAATACAATCTGAAACTTAAATTTCCATGTTTCTTGTTGTAATGCAAGGGCTGTGTATCAGGAGCAGCTATTTCGATCGCTCTTACCCTATTTTTAGGCATAGGATCCACTATCAATGGTCTTAATGGGAACTTGCCCAATCAAAAGCTATCTTTACAAACTAATGGCTGCTACACGGTGAATAGCACTACAGCCCTAACAAATTCCTGGGTGGCTCAACAAGATCCCTTTGACCATCAATCCCTTTTGATGTCAAGCTCATGGAAAGATGAAGAATATTCTGCTGTCTTAGACCTGTTTTCCGTGTCCTATATTTGGCATCCCTTTGTTGCTGTAGTGGGAACCGTTATGTTTGGACTGATTTTCAGTGTAATTGTAAACTGCTTTGTTGAACCTAAGCATCCGGTTAAATCAAAATACATGTCCCCCATTGTTGTAAACATATGGAGAAAAGTATTAAGTGATAACATGTTTAAGTATTGGATTGAGGATGAAGATGAAATAGAAAGTGTTAAGCAATGAATGACTAAGCTTATTGTTGAAAAAGAATAAAGTAAAAGTTGACAAAACTACTGACTCACTAACCTCTATTTTTCATCACTTTCATTTTCAAGTGCGTATGCTTACAAGGAAAATACATAAATGATTCATTTAAAATCTGAATTGATGCATTTATAAGATTTGATGCATAAATAGGGAGAACCTGGAACCATTCTTGTCATTCATCACAAACATATCTAACCTTTACATCATATTTTTCAACTTCTTCGCATCAAAATGAAACTACAAACTATAGTTGTGTTGGGTTGCGCTTTGGTGTTATGTGCGACATTTCCAAATGTATCATCCCAAGGAACTGGAAAAGTTCAGGAATTTTTCAAAAAGTACTTTGGTGAATACTTCCCAAAAACCACAAGATCATATACTTTGGTAAGTTATCTCACAAATAAGCTGAAACAAATTTAAACTAAGAAACAAAAGTAATTAGTAAATATTCATTTGATACTTTAGTACGGAAACGGCTTGAATGGACCAGCAGATTTTAATGCAGGACTACCTGTTGGAGAAGATCACGAAGGCCCAATTAAGTCAAGTAAGATACAACGATCCTTTTTTGTAGCGCGTCATTTTTTATTTACTGAACAAAACTCATTGAATTGTTTTGCATATTTTCAGTTATCATTCGCCGTGGTGGGAATCCGGGGCGCGGTAATGGACAGCAACAGGGAGTTGTCCCAGCAGCTCCAGCAGTAGAGAATGCGTGGCAGCCAGTACACAACTTCAACCCCGTCGAGTTTGCCAAGGGAGGTCATCGAGGAAGATCAGATCTGGCTGATGAGATGGATGATGCTGAAAGCAGAATCATTACTGCTGAAGATGTACTGGAAGCTGGAGATGACACAAGAGAGTTCCGCATGGAATCTAGTATGTCGTTTGCTTCTCCCAAAAAACCTGGAACAGTTCTTGACAGCTAAGATCATACTTACCAGCCAGCGATATGTGAAGAGTCATT
>JAQIWN010003648.1:0-12687 GCA_034699025.1 Entomobrya cf. arborea Gr-Col-00668
GAAGCCCCCCCAAAAAGATAAGTATGCTTCTCAGTAGAACTTCATCAATTCCTCCCAAACGCCACACTATTCAACAGCTAGAAATCAAACCGTTTTATTTCCAACATCCTGAAAAAGTATTACACATTTCCCAAAGTTTTATACATTTCAGTTTGACAATCGTTCAAAAACAGCCTTCTCAAGCAGCAGCTTGGTGATGACTTGAGTAGAAAATACACCAAAGTTTTCATTTTCCCAGTAGGAAATGAAACAAGTAATTGTCATCATCAATAAAGAAATAATGACAGCTTGTTTTGTGCGTTTAAAAGATTGTATTAGTAAATATTTTCTATTTATATGGAGCTGCCTGATGTTTGATCGCTTTATTTACTTCTTACGGAATTCTACTGATAAAACAATAAATATTTTCGTTTTTGGTTATTTCACAAGGAAAATTATAATTTTTACCAAGTCAAAAATCCTTTTTTATTTCAAATCAACTACTTTTCTTTACTTGCTAGTTTGTCATTGAAGTTAACGAATCCCTGACCAACAATAACATAAATTTTGGTTGTATACTGAATACTGACCCTTGTTTATTTGATGATCATGATCTATGATAAACTGTTCTTAGTGGTAGGTAAGTTATTTTTTTAGAAAGTCAAGAGATACTTACTGATACACATCAATAATTCATTGTTTAAAGGACAGCTACAGGAAAATCAGAAGAGGAAATGAAGACATTTCTTGATGAGAACTTTTTTTTCTCTTTTAATAATGTTAAGCTAATACAGCTGCTAAAAGTGGGGTACCAATTCAAAAGCGTAGAAAATTGAGTTGCTAGATAGACATGTATGTGTTCAAGTTGAGTAACTCCTGAGAAAAAAAAGACGGTTTTGATCCACAACAAAATGATAAATTCAGATAAAACTAGTACGTATATCAAATCGAATGTCGACATTTATAAAATATACGTACTTTAAATATTTTTAGTGCTTTAAATATTTCAAATATGCAATCAAATTTAATGAGCTGAAATAATATCAAAATTCAAATGTAGCGATGAAATGAGGTCCCTTGATTCGAATCAGGCATATTCATTCCGTCTTGTTAAAGTACAATATTCCCTGAAGGTGTATTATACTTTTTGAGATTCATGGCCTTCTTCCGCTCTCTGCACTGCAAGCAAATATGTAAGTTTAGACGCAATCCAGGTGTAGTTACCTGAAATGTAATACGGAATACAGATGGTTGCCGCATGAATTAAATGGTCATCTCATATACATTTACACAACTTTAAATTGAAGTAATAAAATTACAAAAATGGAAAAAATTTAATGCGTATCAACATGAGTTTTCACATAAGGCATTAATCAATATTTAGGAAATTGGTTTGAGCTTTTGATATTGGCCGTTGTTTACCTTACAAGGTGGTTGTTGTTGTTGGTCACCACGTCACATTCAATGATCGTATACATTCAAGAAGAAAATTAAACAATAAAAAGTCAAACAATAACAAGTAGACGACAGTTAAGGAACATTCAGTTAATCAGCATTGAATTTCCACTTTGAATCTTCCCTTATACCGAGCAGGATATCATATTTTACCTGTGAAATTTACTTAACATTAAATTATTTATAATCTAGCCGACTTTTGAGTCAAATCCTATTATCCATTCTTTCTTTCTCTGGTAGCTATATTTATTTACACTCAACGTATAATATTTCTGTGTTGATAAACACGGCGCTACAAAACAAGCTTCTAGCTTTTTTTGTTTTACTTTGGCCTTTTTTTTCGAAAATTACCATAAATTTAAGATATTGATGTGCTTCGCTTGAGGTAAACATCCCGTAGGTATCTATCTTACATACTTGGATGGTGGCATAATCACCATCAAATGTGGTCCAACAGTCGGCCCTTTTCAGCATCATGAAAATCTTCACTTTCTGGTTGTCTCTTTGCATTTTCGTCCACATCCTAATATAATGTGACCTGACCGACTGATGATGAAAGGGTATAATGTGCAGCTGAGGGTAGGTAGAAATCGTAGTAAAACTACGCATATTTATAAATAAATAATCCAAATATTAATAGGTCGGTTTTTGTGTACACACACTCATTGTCAGTTTCAGCTTGAGTTCATAATTTCTCTTTTGTTTCAACTAGATATTATGCTTATATACCAATACCATATTCATAGCAATACCAGCATTTTCATCATCAGATCAGTAGTGGTTTTGTTCGAATTAGAGTACAAGTAAATTTTAACTTGCTTGGATACACAGGATCACTAGACATCATCGTCATCACGTCAAATATCTTTGACTTGATGTGGATCGGATGCATTCAACCCTTTGAAACCTATGCCCAGTCAGTAAAGTAAGTAAGTAACGATAATCAGGCACGGCGAGTTGTCATAAGAATCATGATATTTTACGTACATAAATTTGTGAGTATGATCAAATACGGCAAGAAGGAAAATTTGAAGAAAATGTGTAAACTTGAAGATAGATAACAGTCGTATCATGTCGGTAGCAAAGCCAAACTCCTGTTTTTAGAGAGAAAGAAATGGGATAGATAGGATTTTGATATGATGATGCGACGGCGATGGCGATGACGACGAAGCGGCTTCGAAATTGGGAAAAAGCACCTACGTAGAGGCCGACAGAAAAATCTGATTTGAAGTTTGATGCTGGTTGGTAAATGCTGCTGTTCTAGCTGCTGGTTTACGTTGTGAAGGACGATAATAATATTAATGATGATGACAGAGAAATAAGTAATACGCATAACTAATATTACTATCTCAGCTATTAGCTATTAATACATACATACATACCTGTAAAGCTAGGTAGAAAAGAATTGCTTTTCTAGACTGCTGTCTTATTTTTTTATGGTTGGACTGGATTTGATTGGGGGTAGAAATGATGATTGTATGATAGGACGACCATGGCCAGCCTTTGTTAATTGGCTTACATGTCAACAAGACAACAAGATGTTCTTTATCAAGTAACAACCCGAAAAACATGCAATAAAACAGATGACACATTAATGATACTCTAAAAACAATGAGACTACCCATCTTCACATTTCAAGTTTGATGCTCACGTTTCCTTAAATATTTCCAAGATATTTCTGTCATCATCATGTAACCTGTATCAGGGTCATAGAATGATTGTTTTCCTTTTCTTTGAGAGTCAAGCTTCCCAAGGTTAATTTTTATGCGCTTCCTTCAGAAAAAAATGCGCTATTTTGTTGCTATTACTACTACAGAACAATAAAAATTGGAATGTTTGGAGAAATAAAAACAATCTAGGACGATTTTATGGCTGATGGAACTATTTTCAATCCAATTTTAATATTAAAATTCATCTAATTAAATTTGAAAGTTTTAAAATAATTCTTTCAAAATCGAAATAGTTTAAGCGTTTTATTGTACATTCCATTACATATGCGAGCATTTACATTTAGTTCCTAAGCAATAATTTCTTGCTGGTCCTAGATTTTAAAAAGCATACAGAAAGAAAAGAGAAAAGTTCGGACGTGAATCAAATTACAATGCCGAATCTATGAAAATTTCTGCTGGTGAATCCCCAGTACACTTTTAAGAATTTGTTAGTTGTTCCAAGCTGGCTAGTTTCAAGCCTTCCCGTCGTGATTTTTTGACAAGCTGTCCCATCCTTTTCATCTCACTTTGATTGTGTGTCGGCAAAACCAGCGAGACTCTTTTTTATTGTACAAGAAAAGGATGGCCTGAATTGTCCTGACTCATTTGGGGAAATAAAAATCAAGACGTTTTCTCTCGTCTCTGTACAAACTACCGCTGCTACGGACACAATAGGTTATATCATCATGAACAAAACATACATATATTTGTTTGTACATTAGAAATACATAGAAACTGGCAACGGCAACTCATTTTCTTTCTTTTCCCTTGCCTTCCTGCATTTATGCGTTCTAGTATGATACGTGGTTAGTCGAGTTTTTGTCTGGTGATGTGTCGTAAAAAAGTGAGTTACCTGTAGTCACACACACACACAATGAGCTACACTCGTAATATCATCGTGTGCGTACGCATAAAAACCCTTCCACAGACTAAATATTATGATGATTCGCTGGTATAAAAATGTTAGTGGCAAATTACTTATATAATACGGAATGCGTACTAATAACGACGACCAGCATGGTCATAATAGCAATATTCATGTGCATCATGTGGAGTTATAGTTTTGCCGGTCCTTTGAAAAAAAATTGTAGAGGGAAGCGACTGAATTTTATGTACGATTTACAAACTACTATAACAGCACTTTGCTGTAAACGCATAACAGATAAAAAAAATGATCTACTCTTTTGATTTGTGATATTTAATAGTTCAGTATTTGGTGTGTGGTGTGTAAATGAAACTGAGATTATTATTAGTTTTTTTTCTCTTCTTTTTAAAACGAATTCCTTTTCATATAATAATTTTATAACCACCTGCTTTTAGTTTTTAAAATAGATGATAATGATTACGGGAGCGATTAATGTTTTTATAGCCACCTTGGCGTAATGGAGTCGCATCGCAAGTTGATTATGTTTAAGGGAAAGTAAATAAAAGTGAGTAATTATGTGGTTATCAAACAATAAAAATATAAAACAACCACATTCCTACAAAAAAACTTGTGAGGCGAGATAACTAAAAATATAAACTTTTGATAAACTTGAATGATTTCAGAGATGATCGTGGTCAACAAGGTAGGTAAACGATGATAAAAATTTAGGGAACTTTTTCATATATCCATCTGTCGCCCTAATAGTGATAGAGGTAATAGTACAGAGTCATTAATTACCTTTTTGCAAAAAAATAAAGTCATTATGCAAAGAGAAATACATCTAATCCCTATTATTAAAACAAACTTGCGTGTGAGGCTTTCTAACAAAAGTAGTTGACCAAATAAATGACCAAACCAACCAGCCACACCACCCGGCAGTATTTTGGGTATGTAAACGGTTCAGAAATATAGTACGGATATGTAATTTAAATAAAAAAGAAGCTCGTTATGTACATATATTATTATTATATTTTAATATAAATCTTAAAATTGACTACCAGTTAGCATAGACACAGCACAAGTTAAACACATCATCATTATTGGACATGCTAATTAAGGAAGTTAAGGAAAAGGTTTCTTTTTATTTTTTAGAGGAATGTTTTTTAGACCTTCGTTTCACATATCGTGATAATGATAATCGCGATGGTGTGGTGCGTGCGTAAATATACACTACTGCCAAAAAACTAAAGATCAACAGCATTTCTGCTTAAATACTGGGTAAAGTACAATAAATTATCGGCAAAATTAATAAGCATATTTTGTTCTGCTCGTTATCATTTGACGGTTCTACAACATCAGACATCTAAAACAATAGATTTTCAAAAAGCATTTCAAATTGCTGAAAAGTTGGCAGCTTATTTAATCAAGATTTAAGTTACAATTTACATTCATCCACTACAATAATTATTTTAATAATCATTATTTATTAAAACTGACTTAATTAATTAATTTTGTACGCCGACATACATCAAAAAGTTGTGGTGGCTTATCTATTTCCCAGCTTAAAGCTTTTGTGAATTACCGTTCATCATGTCACCATCATGACGCATACTCAGAGAAAACTTGTCAAGACACGTTATTATCATCATGACATGGTCACTGACTTGACTGACTTGTTGACACTTTTGACAGTTGAGATTTGATTGTTCTGCTTCTGGTTGTTAAATAAATATTATGTGAGTACACTATACAATATACATAATTCCATTGTTTTGACTTTTTAGATGATGATGATGGAGAGAAAACGGGGTTAATCTTGATGCATAAATTATAAACCCAGCTTACAACTTACTTAACTCAACTCGATGTACATACTTGTTTTGGGGCGAAATGAAATGGAATCTGTCAAATTTTATATGCAATTTACCCCTTAACATTATTCATAACGATGGTGAATAAACCATCCTCCAAGCAATGATCTTGTAGGATAGGAATGCACTTAAATTAGATAATCATAATTCGAACATATGGGTTGGTCATTATACAGATGTATTTAGTTCTCTGTTCGACAACTAACAAGACGTTGAAACCCTGGTTATCTGTTAAAACAAAACGAAATCCTTCATCTTCAGTTCATTGCAGATAAAATATAATAATATAACAAACTATTCAGTCTTAACTTCATAGTCAGAACAATATCAGAGAATTTTGTTTAAGGATTGATTTACATACAAACAAGCCAGGAATGCAAGGAATATAAATTGCTTACTCCACGCAAAGTATACATTACGACTTTACAAAAGGGGAAAAATAAAAAAAAAACCTTACGGAGTAAAGAAGAAGACCTCCATGATTACTCAGAAAAAAATGAGTGTAATAATTGATTACAGGTTATAAGGAAATTACAGTTTACTAAACCTTCATTCAAAGTCTCGTTATCACTTATTCAGCAGTCAACAACGACCATCCAGTAAAGGTTTCTTGTCTCGTTACCTGGTGTCTGAGATAATTCTTCAAGCAGGAAAAAAAGCCCACATACGTACATACCAAATATATACACACATATATTTTTTATAGATTATAACGTCTGAGCATAAGCAATTGTCTGGAAGGAAAAAAGAAGAAGAAAAAAGTCCAGCGATGGTCTCTTTTCAAAAAGTAATTTCTTAAACAGAAAGTAAACTGCTGGTCGTTCATACTGCGTTGCTGCTGCCTGGCTACGTATATATTCGTACTGACTTTCATACAAAAAAGGTTTTAAAATCCGCCTTCTCCCCGTGAACTCAGCCATTAAATCAGAAATGTAAATAACAAAAGGTATAAGTAGTAATTACGGGAAATAATTGGTGATAAGTATTAGAAAACAAGGCTGTTCATCTCACTCAAATGCTTATAGGTAGTAAGTAGCCAGAGCTGTCAAGTTATCATCCAGTTTTACGCTGCATATTTTTCTTGCCTTTTTTGTTTCCCTTTTTCTTCGTTGATGTAATAATTACAAATTCAAGTACACCAAGAAGAAAAAAAAAGAAAGCAACATAAAAAAACAAAGAGATTGCTAATAAGATGATGTGCTGGGATGATAATAAAGTCAGTTATATACTCACCTACCCACTTCGTTTTTCTATTCTCAATTGTACTCTGTGTGCCACAACCACACACAGCCACAACATAACCACATAACTGACGACATGTGTGGGGCTTAAAAACTCCTCTGGAATTTAGAGTAGACAATATTTGGTTGTCAAGAAGGGGTTAGTTTGCAAAATTTTAAATTGCGTTTTTAAATCAAGTTTTTGAATTGGTATTTCAGGTACGTACATATAATGCTAGTATAATACACATATTATGTGATCAGATCAATTATTGCAATATTCGATTTTTCGTTGACTTTTAACTCTAGAGTAGAACCTCAGTGTTCTTTTACAGTCTAATGTTGGCTTGTGTGATAATGAAGATGATGCTAAATCAAACACGTAATCCTCACTACATTAATTTACATTTTCATAAATATTAAATCCTTGATCTCGTTGGTTTGTATTGACCAAGGTTTTCATCATCAGAATTAAAATTTAGTTATTTTAAGCCAGAGAGTGAATGAAGTGGTAAATCAACTTTTTAATGGGATTTGTTTACCCTTACTTGATATTCCTTTTTGGTAGCATTTAAGAATTTAATTAAGTACGTATTCGAAAACAACAGATTTCTTCACACTGGTGGCAAGTATGAATTAAAAATAATTGCATCATCAGGTTAATTTATTTTGAAAAATCTGATACGAATGCAAAGAAAAACAAATCTTTGTACGATAAATACTTAAACACATTTTGCGTAGCTTTCCCTTCACATAAAAAGATATTATCGAGGAGTACAGTAATCAAATCATTGGGTAGGAAATGATACTATACATGTTTTATCCATATTATCTGGTTTATAATTTTTAACTAATTTATTCGTCCTATGAAAAAATCACAACATTAGACAGAAGTCCGTAGTTTTACAGAATTTGCTTGGAATTTATTGTTTTTTAACATTATGGAACGTATATATGACTATTATTTGCTATTACTATATATTATTTACCTGAAAAGGATTATTACTACTTTTGTTGCCGTTATTATGAGGTCAGGAGCTGACATTTTGAACGACAAGAAACAGGCATTATAATGAAAATAAATATGACAGGGGGCAATACCGGATTGAGCAATCAAGTAAAATAATTGGAACCAAGAAGGATGTCACAGTGGAAACATAAATGGCAACATGTCTTCGCTGTGGAACAACGTGATAAATCAAATATATGAAACCTTATACGACTTTCCCTAGTTTTCCCTCTATGCTCAGTCTTGCACTTATTAAAGTTGCTATTCTGATTTGTGCTACAGCACGGAAAAGAGACTACTTAATTTACAATTCTTATTGGAGTGAATCAAAGAGATTTGAAGACCTTTGATCGTTGTAAAGTGATTAAGTTGGTTTGCGTGGTTTACGAGTTGCCTCCTTTGTCCACTTTTCTGACGGCAGCGATGCACGAACACAGGCACAATATTCAGTAGCTAAAGCAAAAGAACTCACATTTTCTCTCAATATAACAGTTGCACAACAATGAAATCTATATAGTATAATATGCTTCTGTGTAGAAGTCAGCTCGTATTGTTATTTAGAATGATATTTCTTTTTAAGAGATTGATGTTGTGTATGGCTGGAGTTGAGTAGTAAAACGAAAACGAATGAGTAACAGGCAACTGCCTCCGGAAAGTCTTGAGGGAGCAATTTGCATGAGCTCATTTCAACTTAAAATGCATGTCATATCTGAGGGTAATAGAGGTTGCATGGATTGTCCCCAGTGATATCAGTAATAACAGCATTAATAATCGTAGTAGTAGTAATGGACATCAGGATTATTACACTTTATTTATGTGCTCAATCAGTACATTTCTCATTGACTAAAAATAATAATGGTATGATCGTGCATGAATTCATAAATCATGAATACTTGTCTTTTGAAATAAAGCTACTTTCACATGAGACAGCGAAAGGTAGAAAGATAAGCGTAGACACAGCAGCAGAAATTACTTTCAGTCTGGAAAATGTCAGAGTGCGAGACTACAAACAACACAACACTACAAGTAACAACATCAACAGCAGAAGGTAAATTTCAATAAATAAAATAACAATATGTCACAGAAAAGCTTAGCTATAGAGTTACAAAGAGGAGGAAAAGAAGGCAGATAGAATAAGTTGTTGCATGCATGAAAATAAAAATGTGTCTGAAAAAAATCCGAGGATATCGTGCTGTTCATCTCATCAGATCAATGACATGGATATCACGAAACATATTAACGAAATATTACTTACACTAATATAACGTCTGTTTCCACTATGCTGACATGCAAAGTTATGGGAAACTTCCTAAGAAACACAGAGGTGAAATATGTGAGACACAAGTGAGGATAAATTGCGCATAAATATGTGTGTATCTATAGAATGTAGGATGTAAATGGCAACATAATCTATGACAGCCGTATTATTAATTTTGGCTTTGACATGACTATAAATGGGTTAACCTTGTATACCACTAATTTTCTATGTTTGTACTTCAATTCAATAAACTCAAATGGTCAGAGTGTAAAAATATCTGATTATCTGGAACCAAAATAATTTGATGTTTGGAAATATACTTATTAAAATATTTTTACAACAATAATTAGTATTGAAGGCAATCAGAAAACGATTTTTATATTTCTAGAGTAGCTAGCAACGCAACGGTAGTGACATTCATTTTATATAAGTAGGCATAGAAATCAATTTCAGTGTGTCGGATTTCCCAGTTTAGGTACGTACAAAAGAAGTCAATATTTTTATTGTGAAGACCAAAGTATGCTATGTAAAATTGACAAAGCACTCTATTAGAAAGAACCAACTCGTATCATTCTACATTTTTTTATTCAATTAAATACAATAATATTTTTTTGTAATCTCAACCGTGATATTTCACAGGGCGAATGAATTAGTATCATGTCAAGTTTACGATGATTGATATAACATAGATTTTCATTGAGTACAGCTAAATTGATAATGCGACCACTTAAAAATATAATTTAGTCTTTAAGTAAATGTCCACTAGAAAGAAGCAGTCGAATGACAGTTGAATATTTATTCGTTTTTTAACCTTTCAAATAATTTTAAATCTTAGAAGTACCACCCGAAATAGTCTTACAAAATCTAATTAGTTTTAAATTTTGTTTCTCTTTATGAATATCCTGTAATGTCAATATTGATATAGTATTTGCAATCTTATGTACCGCTACCCATGCCATACTTTTTTTTTGAAAAAAGTATACGTGTATAGTATATGCAATGCATGCAGAGATCATTATTAGTTCTTCACAATTTGGATTTGAGATGATGCTAATAACTTCTCTTGTGGTCAAAAGTAGAGTTATTAGAAACTCGCAAAAGAGTAATGACTAGTGAATTTCTAGCTTTTAAACTGCAATGTTTCTATTAAGAGTAGTGACTGCATGCCAAGAGTGACTTCACGGAATTCAATGTTGGCGTTGATGTAAATCAATCCCAATCATAATCATATAAAGTCTCTTGCTATACCACAATATGCCAACACACTTGTCATTTTCGCTTTAATCCTATACTGTCTCTTATAATAATATATATTTTCTATAGATCTTCATTCACGTACGATAATCAGTATCAGTTGCCTAATCACAAATTATTAAATGCATTAAACGAAGATGCGAAGCAGGTAAAAACATGACTCTTTGGTACTGGCGTGGCATCACGAACCAAAAAACCTCAAAAAATACCAAAGTAATCTGCTGCTCATATTTTAACTCTTTTGTTTGCTTGTTTGTTTTGTGCAGATCCGTTTTGAACGCTGATGTCTGACTACCTGCTAATTTAACAAATTTGGCAGGCTACTGCTAAATACTAATAACGCTCGAACGTACGTGCACGATCATTTACACATGAATTTCAGGACTTAAATTGCTAAAAACGTGAGTGAGAAGTAAAAGTCTCCTTTTCACGAAATTGATATTTTAATAACTTTGTTGCTCACAGAACAAAGTGACTTAACAATAAATTAAAAATCTTTAGAGGACGTCATCATCCGAATTTGAGCAACAACATGAAAGCTCACGATAAGTATTTTTAACAAATGAGAGTGAGCAACTCAACCCACCAAAATGTAGTTAAAATCGTATCATTAACTAAATGGCACAAATGACTTTCTTCTATATAACCTAAACAAATCTAGCAATACCGGTATCGATGATAGGCTTAAATATATATTATGATGTTTATTTTTCTACATTTCGAAATACTAATCATGGGTCAAATCAAATACCGTATTTTTACTATTTAAACACATTTCGTTCGTTTCTTTTCTTCTTCTTCATTTAAAAAATAACAAAATTGTAGTGTTAGTTGAGCACATTTTTACCTGTGAAAAAAGAAAATGGACTGAGTTATTGTTTGATGAGAAAAAGTAGCATATGTTCGACAACATGTTATTGAACATGGACATAATGTCTTGTTGTTAACAAGAGGATCTTACATTTTATCCTTTATTTGTTATAGAAACCCGTCCCCTTTGACTTTCAATCCTTAGGACGCCCCTGTCTATATTTTTTTGTTTTAAACTTCAATTTTCTGATAAGTAGCGTATGTCCACAACTTTGTACAAACGTCTGTGCCAATAAAGAATAACATATTAGCAGCAAGCGTGTTATTTACAGAAACGCATAGAAAAAAAACATCGAAACATTTAGTATAGATTGAATTTTTTTAAAACCATTTCGTTGAAAAAGGTTTAAACTAATTTAGCAGGGAGACCAGACTAGGAAACCGTACTGCAGTAATGGGACCACCATCGTATGAAGTTGATCACCAACAGAACTGAGTAGCAGTTGTCCATGTATGGTGCGTTGTACACCATTTTCAAAGGTTTCCAATAATTTTTAAAGAGCAGTTCATGCCTCGTCTTCATCATGATGATGAAGGATATAATAACCATCACCATCAAAATAATGAGAATAATAACTATAATACAATATATTATCTGTTGGTTTTACCTCTACCCTATTAGTGGCTAGGTAGGTGGCTTCATTTATTCACTTGTGTGGTTTTTCATGCATCAGATAAACAAATACAATTTTTGTTCAAGATAAAAACTAAGGAGCAAGTTAGGATAACTACAAGGTGGAAATTCGTTTGATCATCGTTCTGTAATGGATTGGTCTTATTGGGTTTAAAAGTGCTTAATTTATGAAAAATTAAGTGATTGCTTGATATGATCTCACCATCTTGTACTTTTAACTTAACACAGAAACAATTCTGGGAGAGGATGAGTGAGTAACGAAAGTAAAAGTCTACCCAGCTTGTTATATGATTTTAATGTGGTTAAAAATTTAACGATTTAGGGTAACGTTTTAACAAAGCATTTTACATTTTTAATGTTTTTATAACTCTGACTGAAGTATATTTAAAATAAAACAAAAAAATCGTAGAACAAGTATCATTCGTTCAATAAGTTTACATGAAAACATTCATTAGCATCCGATTTTTTTTTTCAAGAACTACATGGTATTTTTATCTGAATGATAATTTTCTAAATTATAGTCGATACATTTTCATACTTCTTCCTGGCATACATTCGGGTTC
>JAQIWN010003649.1:0-12687 GCA_034699025.1 Entomobrya cf. arborea Gr-Col-00668
TCGTTGGGACTGTAAAACTAGTTTTCCACGAGGTTGTATTATTTCGTTCGTAGCTGCTACTGCTCAGGCCACTATTGCATTTCGCTTTCTGTGGTAATAACGCGGTAATATGGTTTTTATGGTGTGATTGCTTTCTCTTTCCTTCAACAGCTAGGACAAAAATAGCGATTCGAAGACAGAGAGTAAAAAATATAGACTTGACCACATTGTCACTTTTCTACTTTTTTGTTATTACTACTAGGTCATTAGATTACTCTGTTTACAACGCCAACAATCCACCTGCAGTACATGAGTATCAAAAAACCTAAAAGAACGTTGGAAAATAGGATATTCTCTCATTTTCAGTATAGCGGAATGAAGTAAAGATGACTCTATTTTCAAAGAGTGCTTACAGCGAATAGTACTTCAGTATTCCCAGTCAATGTGATTTTATAAATAGGAGTGGCTCATTCTTTTTCCCTCCTCTTTTCTCTCCTTTTTGCAACTGTTTTCAACAGTTTTCAACTTTTCCCTTTTACATTGACAGCATAAAATTTTTCAGATAATCGGAAATATCAACACTAATATGGCAGTATCCGATCCACAATAAAAATAAATGAATTTTGTACGGCACATCTTAATGAGATTTTTTCCTCAAATATAACTACTGGATTCTTTTAAAAGTGCAGAGAAGATATTTTGGATGACACTTTTAAATTCCTTAGAGAAAAATTCAAATGCTATATGTAGTCTACCGGAATTTCGAATGTTACGATTGTATGATTTCATGTTCCAGTTATGTTTTATATGTGTGCATATTAACACTCAAAGTTTAATTTAATACTAATATTTCTGGAGGCAGTTGTTATCATCAGTTAAAAGTAATAAATTTGGTTTTTATTAGATTGCTTTAACACACACAAGTACAGGCCCTCCCATGCAAATAAATATAATAAGAAAAGTGGCCGAAGTACATTTATCAAAAGCATTATCGTCCCCATCTTAAACGTCATTCACAAAGGAAACGATTTCAGCATGATTTCAAAATCTCTGATTTTCCTTTTCCTCTACGGTTCTTTTTCTCTCATCCAATCTAATAGTCTTATCCTATTTTCGCTGTGAATACTAATAAATTGGATAAAAATATGGATGATGAAAAATAGAAATGGGAGGTTATGTAAAAAAGTTGGTATGTAGCTAAGTGGGTTAGAATTCGATGGTTGTTACCACATTAACCTTTCTGCGTTTTACATTACTACCAGCATCTCTTTTACTTTCGTATCAGAGCACCTTATAAAATGCAATATAAAATATTACACAAAACACTAAGGAGAAAGTCAGATATTCGTAGTTAATATCAGTTCACAGAGAAGCTTTACCTGCCATGTATATGAATCATTATGCACATCACTGTTATGCATATTTATGAACTTTTTCATAGGATACATGTGTCCATCATATATCAAAACCGTCATATAATATGATCATGCTTCTTTTCACTCTCTAAAACAAGCTTTAGTGCAAAAAATAGTTTGTGCAACTGAAAGATGTAGTGGGAAAATAGTGGCAAGTATTCTTGTCTTCTTCGTGATCATGAACATCCACATTTTTCCAATTTCCATAATACACCTTCTCATTTTCCCATTCGACCACAGCACATCCCCTCTCCCTACAAACCACATTTAACCAATTTTACATTACATGCGACATGACAGTCTGTTTCCTTTACAGAGAAAATTTGGTTAGTCTACAATAATAATATCTGGGTAACACTGATATGTATAGCTAAGCTTACATATAATCGAACACATTGCTCTCATTCTTTCTCACTTTCCACAAATCGGGTAGAAGGATTTGACTTTTTGAAGGGAAAACTGCTGGAACATGTACTACTCAATTACTTATTCCACACATACATTGAACTTATTGGAATTGACGAACGGAGAAATATAAAGACAAGTTAACTTGTTTTGATGGTAACGTAAACAAGTAATGAACTTATTGAAAATATACACTTATTGCTTTCCGTTACTTCTGTACATGTTCATTTTATCCATGCATCTCTTTCTCATCTTTTTTTTGCCTGGAGACAGTAATCATATAACAGAACTCATATTATGTCAGTCAGTTCGTATTTATATAAACAGTAAAAGATTATCGCTTTATGTTCTATTCTCATTTTCATTTTTCTTCACTACTACTCATCCTAGTCAGCCTGTTTCTTTCTTATTGCCTTGATCATCATCGCCATAAGGAACATCAAGAGTATTAACGTCGTCAGAGAAGAAAAAGAAAGGCATTAACGAAAACGGAGCCCACTATTTTCGTTTTTATGATGATGACGATGATTGTTAGTGTGGTGTGCTACGGAAAGGAAAATGAAGCAAACAGTGGTAGTAACAGTGGTGGTGTGAAGGAAAATAGTAGTAAAACGAGTATGAAACGACTGTAGCAAAAACATTGCTATTTGCTTCTACTGGAAGAGGATAAAGGAAAATGTTATTACTGCTTTTGCTACTCAAACGCTTTTGCTTACATACCACCACGATATTACTATCACACACTGGTCAAGAGAAGCAAGACTTTCTATGTGCGAATATTTTTGGGCTTGCTTTCCCGATAGATAGTGATATCTTGCCTTCCTTTTTGTACATGTCGGAGTTTAGTTTGGCTTAGTTGCTGGAAATAAAAGAGAAACGGGCTGGTACACTGCCAGGGAAAAGGGAAGAACATACTTGGATGGAAAAGGCGTTTTTTAAAATAGGCTTGTTGATTTCAATGGCATTCAAAAGTAGAGAGTTAACGGCATTGCATTGCTGGCATATAACACATGGTAACATTGAACTATGAGTTTATCGAAAAAGTAGCTGCAATACCTACAAAACTCCTTTTTGTGGTATATCAGATGGCACAAGGTAACTCTTTCCCCTTCCACCAATATAATATTGATTGAATATCAGAGTTAAAATGTTGCAATGCATACATGATATACAAATCCCAACTATGAGAAAAGTTACCCTTGCTTGTGAAGCTAGATTTATTTTAGTAAGTGGGTGAGCAAAAGTAAACGGTATGTTCTAAAAGAGGAAAGGGAAATATATCGGTCGGTTGGGCAATTGAGTATGTTTCACTCTCAAAACAAGCAGTAGCAGACAGCAATGTAGTGAGCTTCTTTTAAACTAAAAGACGGTATGAGACGGTAAGATTTTTGTGTGAAATTGTGAGTAAAAGAAAGAAACAGTAAGAGGCAAAAAAGGCAAAGTCTAAGAGTGTTGTTGCGTTCGCTGTCATAATTTGAGTGAATGAGCTGGAAGTTAGTGGATTTTTTTCCTTTTTCTAGTTTATTCTCGTTTTCATTTAGATAGATAGAGACATCATGCGTTTAAAGACTTCTTATTGCGAGGAGTAATATGATGATGTTGGCAACGACGCTGGAAATATATAATTTTTTACGTCTACTGAGGATGAGTAGCGATGATGTGCGTATAGCAAGTGATATGTATATCTAGTGCATGTATAATCCACACACACACACACATTCCATTACAGTATTTTATAGCGATATTGTATACAAGGAAGATACACAGCTAGCAAGAGTTAGAAAGCGAAAGAGATGGAAGCAATTTCCAGAGCTCGCCTGCTTACTCCGTCTGGTTCTTTATGAATCGGTACAATAATATAGCTTACCATCCCATGCCTCCACCCTCCACTTCCACTGCCACATGTGCATTCTTTCATTTCACGTGGTACTATATAACCAATTTCCATAAAAATATCTGTCTATCTATCTACCCAACATTAAACCTAACAGATGCGAAATATGTACCTTCATTATATCCCACTACCCCTTATCTGTTCTCTTTTCTCTAAAGCAATATTCAATCCAAATCCAGTTGAAAATAAAAGGCTATATATATATATACATATATAGAAAAACATGCTTATTTAAAGGGCCATATGCATTGCCTGTTCTCTCTCTTTCTCTATTCGTTTTGGCTGAAGTCTCGGATGATGACAGCGATATATACTGGTGTGGCTAATAGGCATAAAGGGAAAATTGTAGGGATGGTGGTAGATGAAGCACATTTACTTTCGAATGCATTTGCTTTCTCCTGCTTACTCTTGCTACCAATACTAACACGCAACTAAACAGACTATATTGATGATACTATATTATGTGACTTTGTTCTACATGCATATATTCCATAATATAAGCTGCGTACCACACACATACACATCACTATCAGCCACCACCACACTACATCGTGAATTTTGCCGAAATATTTCCTTTTTCCATTTTTTTGCTACAACAACATAGTTCGTTGGCTTTGCTTTCTTCATTGGATCCATCCAAAAATAACATTGACGGCGGTTGTGATATGGATGGTGGTAGCTTGTAGCAACGTTATATAGCGACAGGAGCAGGCAAGTGCTCTCCACACTACCACCATCACCACAATACCATCATCATATGAGAGACAACTTGTTATATACCCTTATTGCCTCACTATGACTGCTTTCTCTTCTTATTCTCTGGTTTTCCCTCTTCCAGTAAGTCAGTCAGAGGGAAAGTATGCTGTACTCTTTTCCCCTTTTTTCGTCTACCGCCTTTTTTAGGCCCGCATTTGCCACAATCCAGTCGGCAAAAAGTGAGTGGCAAAGGCACTCTCTCATTTATTGCTCCCTGAGAGTTTTATTATCATCCTGTGAGCCTCATCCATACACACACATGCCATACTTAAACTTAAAACATCATTCTCACAAGACGCATAACACAGCTAACTCAAAAGGAACGAGGGCAAGAATTTACACACACACACATCATCCCATAAACTCCTTCAATTCTCAATAATTTGTAGGTACTAGATATTTCACCTTTCTTTAATCCGACAAAAGAGAAAACAGAGATTGACACTTTGATTGTCATTGTACCGGGTGTGCTCCTTCGTAAAAACAATATTAGTTTACCCGTCTACTAATCAAGAATGATTAATCATCATTATAGTGCCAAATCCATCAACAAAATCCCACATCTCTTGTTCACTTCTTGGGTATCTCTTGCATCACATGCTTATAAGCATACGTACAGAACAAGGGGTTCCCTGAATACGATAGTGCACGTGTACACGTAACTGTTGTTTACATTGGATTGACATAAGCTGCCGAAGATAAATCTTGCTTGGTGTAATTTTCCTCGGCTGCTGTAATTTGGAATACAGCTCCTTTCATATCTGGGGTACTTTCCATTGTTCGCTGATCGGATTGTCGTGGAACTGGTGTATGCTCCACCAAAGCCTGAATTATTTTTATGCTAGAAGTCTTTGAGTGTCATGACATTTTCGTTGGCTAACGATCCTATCCATTTTTTTATGATGATTCATATCAAAACATGCGATGGTGCTTACAAACAACACGTGAAAGTGTACTAACGCAGCACGCCACATCACCATAATCCAAAAAATTCATCAGAAAGACATTTACAAAGTCCCATGTTTAAATTGTTGAGGAAACACACACGAAAATAAAATATTAGTCTAGTTGCAGCATATCAGCAATAACAGTAATAATCATTCGTCAATGCGGAATGTGTTTCGTGTATTCTTCTAAAACAGTTTTGCCGCACTAATTAAAAAAAATATATACAACAAAGAACACTTCGTAAAGAACGGTAGCAACTGTAGAGCTATGTATGATGAAAATAGTGAGTCTCACAATGTTTTTGGTGGACAAAGTACAATAAGTTGTGAGCACGAACAGGCCCTTTGCACGTAAAACAAAACAAAAATTGCTAAAGTAAGGGGCCCCATGAAATTGTAATACAAAAAATGCTCAACTAAACTGATGTGCATACGCCGACTTCCCTCCTTTAGGATTTTAAAAATATATTTTCTGCCGCCATTAGGGTCCTAGTTCAGTGTTTAAGTGTGTGATTATATGCATATGAAAACACAGTTTTAACAATAGTATTTTCAGTAATAAAAAAAATCCAAGCAAAATTTTCATGTTTTCTGTACATTTCTCCAGTGACTTATTGTAAGGAAATAATTAGAATAAATGCCCTCATTTAACGAAGGCTGTGTGGCCTTGGGTATGAGAACTCAGACGATTCATGAAAACAGCTCAAATAAGTAATAAACAACATCAAGTCAGTGACCACTGTTCTTACGATATTGCTTCGTATCACCTAGTGCAAGGAATGGAGTCAGTCACCTAGTTTAAAGAACACGTAAAACTTCATTCATACTTTTTCCGCGAAAAAAAAACCTCAAGTTCTTTGATTGTTCTTGTTTCTTCTTTCCGTACTTTACAATTTACACACAAGTTTTATTCCTTTTTTATGTATGTATGTCTAACTTGAATATTTAAAAATGCAAAAGTCTTGGTCAAAGAAAAACAATGAGTGACCTCGAGTGTCAAACACAATTTTCGAGTTAAAAACGTACAGAGTAAAGAGACTCATTAAAAATAAATATCAAACAGGGAATTATAAGCGCTGCCATGTGTACATGTGTGTGTAGTAAAACATCAATACATGCATGTATTTTGTTGGATGAGCTGTTTAAGTTCAGTTCAAAGAACGAAAAAACTCTTCCATTCATTTCCCAAGAACAACAACCAGGAGCAATTTTGTAAGCAAGAAAAAACTGGCATGGTCGACGTTCAAAAGTGTTCCATTAGTCCTTATTTCCCATACATTATTCACTGGACGAGGAATGGCTTTCATTGCCAGGAACCGACTAGTAATAGCAGCAGCCAAACTATAGTACAACAAAAAAAGTTATAGTTAATAGCGGTACCGGCACCACCACTTCTACTATTTACTACAACTACCAATTTTCGTTTATAGCTCACGACTCACGAATACATTTGTTTAAAAAACATTTTTACACTTACTCTCTTGTTTTTGCGTGCGTGTCAGTTTACTCCACAAAAAAATCAAACAAAAAATGGTCTATTTTTTGATTTTCATGATTTTTTCAAGTAAGTTTAATGGGAAGAATGGATTTCCTTGAATTTTGTTTTGTTCGTGGAACGGAACACAAATATAATTCATTCAGTGACCAATAATACATTTTTTCTGAATTATCACGTGTTAGAAAACATTTTCCGGTGAATCGAAAACAACATAAGTCAAACAACATTAATATAAAAAACTACAGGATAAGGAATACATCCTGCATACAACTGTAAATTCATCATCACTGTCATTGGATTGTAAAACTCCAAGGCCGGCTTCAAACGTACTCTTCGCTTTATGTACACCATGAAATTTGAGTAAACTAACAGTGAAAAACATTCCTCCTTTGAGCTCATTACGGATTCATACATGTACATAAATGATTACATTCGTGCTGAAACTTCGAATTCGACTTCATTCTAATATCTTTTGAACTGCTAATAAAAAACTGGAGTCAGTCAGCAAAAAAATATGAAGTAGAGAAATACTACAAACTTGTAAAGGAAATAAAGTGCGAAAATAAGGAAAGAAAGTCGGTCGATAATTGAGTTAATTTACACAAAAATGAAATGACTTTGCAATCAGCCAAGCCGCGAATTGGAGCTGACGTTAATGAGTGTGAGCAAGTGCTGCTAGTTTCCCCTCTTTGTACGCTCTCTTCTAAAATATAATTTGCATTTATTGTAGTCAATTAATGACTAAAGGAGCTTCTACATTACTAGCAGCGAAGAAGAATAAATGAATGAAGTAAAGGAGACTAGTTGCAAGTGTGAAAAATATTGCCATTCATAAAATGTATTGACCGGGGTCGTGAATAAATACCTATCACGCTAACTTTGAATGTTGTTTGAATCCTACATTGTTCATGAGAAGTAAGAGTGAATGGAGAAATTCATTCTGCTGCTGTTAGAATCATGATTCACAGTAGTTACAGTAATAGTGTTAGTAGTACTGTAAGTGAACTTTCGAAGGATTTGTATTTTAAGTTGCTTTGACTATCCTCAAACTATTAGTGATAAATGTATTTTAAATAGAGACTAGTGCAGTACAAGTAGTTACGATCTAGTAACAAGATTTAGTAGAAGAAACATGTAGTGTCCCTTCAGACGACATTCGGGCCTAAAAATTGGAATCTTAAGTCTTTAGCCTCAAGTTACAAGGTTATAATGGTAATCATAAAAAAGAAAAGAAAATTTAAAGAGAAAATAATTGGACAAATGTCTGTTTCTAAAAATCAAAAGTGTGGTCAATTTTTTAGTCAGTGGCCAATTTAGAGTACATGTTTAATTTTAATGATCACTATCATTGATAGAGTAACATGAATATCGGTACGTTTTGAAAGGACACACGCCGAGTCATAAGGACATTGCTTATTGCTGTCTTGAATATAACTGTTTTCTCTGACTAAAAAATGTACGGTTATGTTCAGAGGAAGAATTATAATGTAAGGCAAGCATAAAATAGTCCTGTGTGTGTTGTGGAGGATTTAATCGATTAATTTCTCCACTGGTTGTACGACACACACTCAAGTGCTTACGAACATTACAGCTATCAAGTGAAACAGAAAAAGATCCCGTAAGCACACTTTTGTAAGACTGGAAGAGTTACTGTGTTAAAGAAAAGAAAGTAGCTGTCCATCTATCCGTTTCCGCCAGTTTGTGCTTAAGTTGTTGTGTCGTTCCTTTAAAAAATGGTCTGAGAGAGAGCAGAAGTACGACGTATGAACCAAGTACTTTATTTTGACTTCTGAGTAAGTGCGTGTATGTCGTGTATGCTCCAACAATATATATCTACAAAACACAAATGAAAGAAAATTTGCAAAGAAATATCTTTCTCTAACGTCGCGTTTCCCTAAGAAAGATATTTTTGAGAAAGGAAGAAAAAAAAAACAAATGATACAGTTAACGAGAAGCAGAAAAGGAAAAATAATAAATAGCACTTTCATCCTCCCCCATCGCCCATTTTCTTTAAAATACAACAGCAAAACCTCCTACCCATTTTTCTACTGCTGGAACAAGAGCTAAAACATCAGACACCACTAAAAACTAGCTCAAAATAGACATATCCCACTAATATGGATTCAAGGCACTTGTAGAAGAAAAAGGAAAAGAGGAGGGGAAAAGAAAACGGCAACGTTTTATTCCATGCAATATTTCAATGAAAATGATAACATAAGTATGAGGTCAATCGTAGTGGATAGTAGGAGTATACCCTCAGTTTCAGTTACTTCTGAAATACGAAAAGGACAAACATAACACGACGACAGACGTTATTGAGATAAAAGAAGACAAAATGATAAATAAAACTAATAAAAACGTAGTGTTTCGGCATAATATTGTGCAGTAGTGGGTTCAGAACAGACCGAGGGAAAAAGGCGAAGAGAGAAATTGCTTGAAGAACAAGTAATACCAATATGTACGTAAACAAGAGAAGAAGATGAGAAACAGAGACAACATCAAAATCAAAACAGACTCCAGAGAGAGAATCGAGAATACGAACTAGAAAGACTATTTCGTTTTCTTTTCCACATTTTTTCTCTTTTACTTTCTCTGATTCTACTGCTCCTGGCTTCCTTCCTGCCTCCTTTTCATCATCTTTTGCATCTTTGCCAAAAGGAAGCCACTTGATTTGATCACAGTATTTCTCCGTCCACATCATTCTCGTGAATATCCTTATTATAATCAAACATATATGATGAAAAAACAACAAGTGGAAATCACTACACAAAAGAGTAAAGATGAATATTATAAAAACCATAAGTGAAATGGTACTTCATCAGCTAGTTTCCCTTTCTCGTCCAGAATCCCAACATGCCTGGAGTACTTTAGAATTTTATACAATAAATGAATCAACAAACATGAAGGCTTCTGATTCAACCCATCTACTATGAATACAAAAAAGTGAAATTCATTTGAAATTCATGTATTTTTATCAACCATATTTCGGATTATTTCACATACATTACACGGTTATAAAGCGAAGCAATTCTTTTCCTGAAAACTGTGAGTATTGGGATAATTTGGTACGTGTTTAGCTATTAAAAATAAATGAATTAAACCAGCATTCAAGTTAAGCTAACTACGCCAAGAAAAAAGAAACAAGTACGCAAAATGCAAATATGCATAAATAATCAACCATTAGCAAGAGGAAGTTTAACAGAAAAATATTCCAAGCACAAGCAACATTTTAAAGGGAAAGGAAAGCAGCTCTCAACAAACATTCAGCACAGTAGACACCAGAATTTGCTCGTCCTCTCATTACTTCCGTAATCGATTTCATTAATTTTTGATAAACTCACATTCGGTTGAAAATAGACAAAGAACAAAAGACATATGACTGCAATAACGACTCCGGAGACTGCGTATGTCTATGTATAAATGAACCTAGTATTTGGAATATTCAGCAGAGACTGTACAACGAAATCACCTTCCGAAATTCACAGCTGCAGCTGCCGTGTCATTATAGTCACTTTAATACCTCCTTCATTCGTAACTGTAACCAAAATATAAAGACTACCAGCTAATCACAGTCACATTTCTCATCCAACGGAATCCTGCCTAGATGATATTGTCATTACCCTTTCTATCTGGATGGAATGGGAAGTGAAAGAAGGGCGTCATTAAAAGATCATTGTTTCATATTAGTATGGTTATTACTCCGATAATGTGTACTCATCGAGAAAATAGCGACACAAAGTTATAATTGTAACCAACGAGCGTAACGAATGTAACTACTATTACTTGTGTTAATGATTAGCAAAAACAATTGTAATTACTACATTGCATATTATGTTGTAGTACACAAACACGTAATGGATGCGTCTGTAGTTTTATTTGAGTGTCTATAAAATTTAAAGACTTGCTGGGATATCTGACAGTAGTGACTTTATGTTTTCCAGTGTTGCATCGAATTTCTCGGATGACGATAAACGCGGAGCAAACTATAATAGAAAATAAATTTTACCAAGTATAATTAGCAGGATAAGTAAGTAACCTTATATGACAAGTACAAGCTCTCAGTTTACACTCAAA
Organism: Entomobrya cf. arborea Gr-Col-00668; assembly: GCA_034699025.1. Taxonomy (NCBI): domain Eukaryota; kingdom Metazoa; phylum Arthropoda; class Collembola; order Entomobryomorpha; family Entomobryidae; genus Entomobrya; species Entomobrya cf. arborea Gr-Col-00668. The sequence continues at coordinate 10,969 of JAQIWN010003649.1, forward strand.
ACTACTTCCTGAATCTAAGGAGTAATTTTTATTGTGCTTTTATTGGCTGTTCGTTCAACACGTATCCAGAAGAATAAAGTTTTAGGGAATTAGTAGTACTAACAGTTTGGTACATTTATGATAAAAAGTTTGTTATATTTTGTTGGTACGTCCGACATATTATATTTAAGAAAAAAAAGACGTGTTGCGATGCCACCTTGGCAAGGCAAGGCAAGATTATTGGGCAATCATTTAAATTGTGTTATGGAATATAAAATAAGTACTTTTGAAGTATTTTGTTGTGTATGCAGTGTAATACTATTATTATTGATAGTAAACCGGCACAACCGGAGTATCAAAGTAGTGTACGGTTCACTAGGGTTAACAATGACAAAAATATAAACGTAAAAATGGGAGAAAACTGCATTAATTTTCAAAATTGAAAGGATTTACCTACGATTCAAGTACATACTAGAGACAGACACTACAAACTATAAAGCAGCTTAAGCTGTGTAGCATTTTTATGAAAAGAAATGATGGTGTTAGTAGTTCAATGCCATTCAATCTCTCGTCATCGAGAAATGGATTTTCTTTGCTCTTTTCCTTAATCATCGGATTTTGGTTGAGAAAGTTCAACCAGTCAAACAAAGGTGCATGCATCTATCTTTAAAAAAAACATAACAAAGCTAGATACTACGGTAAGTGGAAGCAAGAATAAACTTATTGAAGAACAAGTGGCTGTTATTAATAAATAACACTGCTACTTTCTTTCATCCTAGTGAATGCAAGACAATCCCAGAATTTCAGATATAAATTGGCAGAAAGGGAGATACAGTTTGTCTTGCAAGATACACAAAGGTGTTGTGATTGCAACAACTGTTATAAGTAATATTACCATTATCATTATGCATTATAAAATAGGTTTGTATTCTTATATTTATACATATTCGCAGGAACAGAATATATAATGGCGGAAAAGTAATAGGAAGCAGTAGGCAGGATGTATTGTTTGCCTTGTTTCTTTTGTCAGGTTTTTCACTGCTCTTTTCTCTCAATCTCTCTTACTAACTCGCGGCATGTTTACTTGAACATAAAACACATGCAAAAGTTATACATTTGTTGCTGGAGCTGAACTGTCAAATCGAGGTTGAGCTCCTTCAAACTCAAAGCCTTTTGACAAATACTACTCATGTTATTAAAATAGAACCTCTAGTCTTTCTCTCTTTCTGTGGTGTGTTGTGCAGTAGTACTTGCTATCCAATTTGTATGCATTTCTACGGCACGGTAAATAATTACAAGAATAAATATCCCTATTATTATCCCTGTGTTTTTAGATATATTAATATTTCTCAAAGAACTGAATGCGTACAATTCAGAAATAAATAATATTAATATGGAATTATGTAAAAGTAAGTGGATGGCATGACATTAATTTTAGTTCGCTTCCCTCGTCTTGTTCCCTTTTTGAAAGGCAGGAATGTGAAAGAGTAGAGGAAGTATGACATGATTGCGGTGAAGGAAATGAGCTCGACCTGTGATTAAGTATTATGGTTGTGAATGTAGGGAGGTCGATGCTTGTGGTGATTGAGATGGTTTTGGTAGTTCAGTTCAGAGTATAGATGATTAAAGTATTTCTAAAAAGGTACCGAGATATAATCCTAATAACTATAACAATGATTTTTCACAATGGCCATTCGTCGTCGTCGAGGTGTTATACTTATAGTGTTCATAGTAGCACCA
>JAQIWN010003650.1:0-12684 GCA_034699025.1 Entomobrya cf. arborea Gr-Col-00668
TCCGTACAAGATACCCATACGCGCCCTCCCAAATTATGTCAGAACACACAACTCACACATCATTACATAATCATGGATTAATTTAAATATTACAGTTCGTATAAATGCACCTTAAAGATTATTTGAAATAATACACAAGAGAGATGATTGTCTTGAGTTGATGTGATATTGAAATCTACGGGACTGGAGTGCACGATATCTCGAACAGAGAACTTGCTTCTTATCACGACTTCAGACACGAAACGGGTGGCACAAATTATAATGTGCCACACTAGTTTCTGACAATCTTCCAGCTGGGACTCGGAAGCGGAAGTACGACTTGTTATTTCAAGGAAGGACAAGGATCCTGTTATGGAGGGGATGGCGGATGTGAGTCTGGTTACAACCTGTAAAATTCAGACCACACCGTCATAAGTCCCTTATAAAATACTGGAAGCCTCAGAGAATACTTAACAATTTAAAATGTGTAGATTTAATTTGTGTACCTTAATTAAAATCCTAAACCGGATTTCCTCAAACTCTGGGCTTGACAGGCAAGTGAGAGGCTTGGTGCTAAACTGTAAATCCGATTAAAACAGAAGGATTTATTTAGAATGTTGTCATAAAACCCAACTAAACCTTTCCTTTATTTAACTGACTTGATTCCTAGATGAAGAAATTTCTCTTAATGCACAGCTACCACTTGACTAAAGTAAGTCTGATGAACAGAGTACTTTTCTGACCAGAGGAAGATTCCTTCTAAGGCTGCTTTTAACTTGAATACAAAACTTACTGACTGGACTCTGCGGGAAGATGCTTAATTTAGAGAAACAATGTTATGTGGTTTTTATTGTTTGTTGAACTGTCCATTTAGTCACCGATCAAATGCTCTACTTGTGAAAAGACAATGTCATGTTATCCCACCGACTGTATGCTTTTTATGGATTGGTCAGTTTGGGTTTTTGCAAAGTAAGTTGCGCGCCAGTCCAGCTGGGCTGGATAGGATGAAGAGACACATATGAAATGTATATTTCATCCCTCACAGACTTTTCTCCGTAAAAAAGTTTCATCCAGTCGTCGTGTTTTATCGGTCACTTTTTTTCCAATTGGAACAATTGGTTTTGCAGCATCCACAATATATTGTACATTCATGGCTCACGGTTGAGACATTAGTCCTATTGCATAAACCAAATTTTTATTTTGGTTTAAAGTTGCTAGTCCTGTTGTTGATGCGTTCGTCTCAAATGCCACTCGTATATTTTGCTGTACAACTGTTACATGAAATAATTGCATGAAACATAATACAGATGGACGAAATGAGTGTTTTTATTTACTATCAATAATTTTTCTGAACTCCAGCAGTTTCTGGAACTAGTGGCTGACATTCGAATATTAAGATTCACCTTTTCCATACTGTAATGTATGTTGTTACGTGAAACCATAAAAGTGCATTTGTTCACAACACACTTTCTACACTTCATTGAAACTAATCGAGCAAAACTACAGTTCAGTAGTGAAAGCAGAAAAATCAGCTTTAAAAAGGACCCATTTTTAACCGTTTTTGTCAAAAAATATGCATAAAAATATTTGAATGGAAGCACGTTTGTCTTGAAGTGAAGTTGAAAGCAACCGCATATTTACTGCATTTTTCTTCATTGTAAAGAACCATTAGAGCATCTGGTCTCATAGGTCAAGCTGACTACTTACATTCCCATGGACATATAGCATACATAGATAAAAAAACAAAGTATCTTGTTCTAAAAATACAATTGTGTATCGTTTGTGCTCACACACATCATGATTGCAAAAGCAGAGCTAAATATTTTACAAGCTGGACGTTTTAGTCACTCGTCCGAAGAATTATTTTAAAAAAAGCGAGTTATGCATGTAAATGTGTGTTCAAATAGAAATAAATTATTACATTCTATTCTATGCTCTTAGTACGCTGATCACATTTGATCTCGATTTGATTTTCATAATGAAGTTGATCAGCGTAGGAGATCTATGATGAACGTGCTTCAACACGGCCAAACTTTGCAAAAAAATGTGAAATAATAAAACTAGAGCTTTTGTGAAATTTAGATTTAGAAAAGGTTGCCAGTTTGAAAATTTAAATCATATCAGTGTGTATTTTTTAATGTTAATACGAGAAAGGAAATACAATGGAGTAGAACATGTTAGATGTATACGCCATTCAAAAAACGATTTTGATAAACGAGCTTACATTTATATCATGGCAAAATAAGGATTCCACCATGGCAAAGAAAATTATAGAATGCTCACTTCAGCTACATTTCAGTTCTTAGCCCTACACGTGGAGACTTAGTCAACAAACGAGCAAAATTAGCGCAGTTACATTTATTGACCGGACGTTCGAATGAAAATGGAAGACGAAGCCTTATTGAAAGCTAACAAGAGACACACAAACAACAGTCACAGCAATAATGGCACATAGCCCTTCACAGCACCAGCCTATACGGAAGCCGCCAAAACGATCCTTTTCCGTGGACAATGTATTCTTGAAGACAACAGCTGGTATTCTCAAAACTGCAGCCTGTACTAGCGTTCCTCATTTTTAATGTGTTCGCTGTTGCATACGATTCTACGATACGATTAAGAACAAGGTACCGACGAAGGGACTCCGACCGACTTCGACATCTGTCCGGTGATAAACGAATCTGAGTCCCCATGTTTTGGCAACGTTTGCACTTGCCCTTGTTATAATAACCTGGATTTTTTTCCTGGCTATGTTTATAGCCATATGTTTACAAGTCAACCGCAAACCGTCAGAGTTCGTTGAAGGTCATATCATTTCAGGAGGATACTTAGGATTTTCGTTCTTGGCAGCGATTACGTGTATACTCATAAGGCAACTGAAGGACAAGAAATAATAAAAACACCATAAATAATGTTCAGAGTGAGTAGGCTACAAGCTAGATGTGTTATCTAATAAACTTCAAGAATAGCATTCATAGCACAGCATATAAGCTCTGTTTCTCACTCAGCAGTACAACACAACCGAGGGCACTCTGTTGAATTAAATATTTGTAATTGCACTAATAAATTGATAATTTTGTATTTGTTTTAAGGGGAAAATGACAATTTTGCTTGTACTTTTGAAGGCAATTAGCTTTGTTGCGGTAAGTGTGGGCGAAATTTTTAATTTCTGGCTTTAACTAAATATTTTTTTCAGGAATCACATTTTTTGTAAGTGGTGGTTAAAAACTACTTTATTTTTTTTAACTATCGTGTAAAGTATGCTTATCGGCTACTCAGCATAACTGAGTAGCCGCCTGTCAGTCTATTAATTAAATGTACCGTTGTCCTCGTGCACAGCTTCACTGTGCACTCATCTTGTATATATTGGTTCACTGCCACCTTCACATTCATTCCTACTTCTTCGTCCAATAAAGTCAGTCAAGCTAAAAGTAGCTCTCTCGTCTTCTTGTCAAGTCATTGTCCAATGTCACCCCAACTCACCATTTCATAAGATACCAGCATATCTTACATATCGTGTTTCAAAATTTATTGGCACAGCTTAACAAATCATGTGTACCAACTGCAATTAAATCAATAGCTCTATTTTTTTAAAGGGAGAACAATTCTGGACTACTTTGGGCCGGGTTAAAGGCAACGATCGCATTTTGTTCAATTGGATTTCTTTTATGGACCAAGCCAGATTCGTGGATTTGGATACACGTGCATTTCACTTTAGTTCGTTGTAATCCAATCTTAATTAATTTAAAAAAAATGAAAAACTTTAAACCCGATTAAAATTAGTCAAATTGAAGTAATAAACATTTCGAATGCTAGATTTAAAGAAGCTTTACATATCTGAAATATTTTTGATGCAAAAAATGAATGTACACTCTATTAAAAAGAAGAAGCCAATTTCTACATAATTTTTTTGCGTGATTTTTCGTAAAGTTTGCTACATGATTTTTTGGTTTATAAATATGGCTCGATATAATACTATCGACTTGGTGTCAGTGTACAGGTATGATGGATGAAGTTAGTTTGTAGAATTTAATTAAACGACATGAAAGCTGTGGTCGAAAACTTTAAGACGAAATTGGCTAAGTCGATTTTTTTAGACGAAATTACTTTGTTGAAATTATTATTTTTAAAAAACTTAACGAATTTAGTAGAAAATCGTTGAATTTTAATTTACATATATATTTTTAAAAACTTTACAATTTTCGTTTAAATAAAAGCTGACTTTTGTGCGTCTATTTAGCCAAAGACTTTATAGAGGTCAGCTCTAACTTTTTGAGTAAAATTAGCAAGTTGTTCCTTCAGCTCCGTTATTATCTGCGTTTGTTTATCAAAGTGCTTCTTCAGCTCCACAATTTGTATGGGCAGCTCCTGCAGCAGTTTATTTATGTAGGTATTCTGAAAGTAGGCGGACATTAAATCAGGTTCAAATGATTATTATTATTGCAAGTTTTGTTAGTAACAAGGTCTGTCTTGCTATGTCGATCCATTGGCATTAAATCGTCATTGTGTCCGACACTTATAAATTTGGGATTCTAATTATTCACTGAACAGTCCGGCTCATAATATGTCTACAGGGAATTATGGTGGTTATCAATGGCCCAATGAGACATATTTGTCACGCATCGGGGAACGTTCACACATGAGCAAAGGTTATATAGTAGCTTTGATGCACCACTGGATACACTGATCGATTGTAAGCATAATCAGTTATGTCCAGGCAGAGCTCATTTCCACCTTCCTCTTGGTCACAAATGTGAAATGACCTGATCGAAATGAATCTGTGAAAACAAATACGGTAAATACATTCATAACGTTGTCTAAAATATTTTCAGGAAAAGCTTTTACTACTGAATATCTTACTCAGGAACAGTTAGTTGTGTTTCTTCTGGCGTATATTTTTGGCTCCCAATTTGCTTGCTTTTTAATATTAACAAGCTGTGTCAACTATTATCATGGACATGACTGTGATTGGTAAATCTCTCATTTAATCGTGTGGACTCTTATTCGAAACTTAAAAGCGAGTATTGGCCTAAAAAGGATTCGGAAAAACAACAAAAAGGATAAAAACATGTTTCGACATTGTTTCAAAATTAGGTTACAAATGTTAAATTCTAGAATTAATAACGTTATGAACGATAACATTAGTCTTGTCAATGGTATTACATAGAAAGAATAAATTTGAGTCTCTGGTTTTCTATCATTAGAAGCTGACCCTAGAGTTTCTTGCATTGCTCTTATCTCTTTTTGTATTTTAATCAAAACTTCCCAATCTAAAATCTTGCGCCACCACTCCTGAATTCCAGTTTGAATAATGTATCTGAATCTTGACATCGTACGCATCGAAGCATAGCCAATGAAAATGTACTGCTTTAACCCAATATTAATCACATCTTTCCCTAGATAGCTTTGTTTGTTTTTGGCTTTCAGAATTGCATGCATTCGAGTTAAATCTTCCATTCCTAATATAAGTGCCGTTTTTTTACAGGAAATAAGACGCCGTTCAGCTTCCCTCTTATAAGATATAAGATTGTCTTTTCTGTTACTGAAGTTCCAACCCTGAATCAACTCGGAATGTTTCAGATACAGTCTCATTTCTTGAGCTATTTCACCACTTATCAATTTAAATGTTTTCCATTTTTCCATAGGTATTAGCGCCAATGCTTCGAGAAAGAGATAAGAAACGATTGGATACGCTTCGTGTTCATTTAGTCGAAAAAAATCCGATCTATTAAGAGGTCTTCCCGGAATTCAAGATGTATTTATAGAATTAAATAGGACTGGTTGGGTAAAAATTTTGAATTTGTTTTCAATTAAACTAGTAAAAGTATCGAATGGGACCATCGAAATAGAGAAAGTGAGAAAATAGAAAGCTGTGTTTTTTCTAATTGCTGCAACTTGGAAGAAATTGGTGGATTGATCGAGAGCTGCGCCAAGCAGTTGATGTGCGACATTTTTCATCAAATGTAAATTGTTTGCTTTGTGGTTATTTCTGGGCTGATGTATGTATGTCATTACTTGTAATATACTAACGGTTAAAATTGAAAGAACCAACCAGACCCATAAACTAAATACCTCTACCAACCCCTTTAATTGGTGCACCCAATGAATTTGCTCCTTGTGACAGCTCACAAAGCGCTTCTGCTTTCTAATCAGAATGAAAGCATCTATTTAAACTTCTGCTACATGCCTTGCTGTGCCATCAGCTACAATGAAACGAAGCTTGGGATGGTTTTCCACAGGATTCAAGTCGGCACAATTCTCCAGGGTCCAAAATTTCCTACTTAGTGCTACATCAGGATGAAATGAAACTTGATGTGCCGTAAAATTTATTGGCAGGAGGAGTGATAACCAATGCATTTCTGACGCAATTCGCATGGTTTTAAAGTCATAGCTAGATCCCAAAGCAGTAATGTAGTCCAAAACGGACTTTTTTGTTTTACCATGTATTAGCAGTGAGTCCATAAACAGACTGGAAAATGCAAAAGAAATAATCTCGATTCTTGGCGAAACGGCTTCAATATCTATCAAGTGAACCTTTAGAGCTTGAGTAGATTCAGGAAAACTGGCTGTCTGAATTGATTGCATGTAAAATGAGTTACATTGATTACAGTAAGGACAAAGTTGAAATGGACGAATTCCATAAGATACCTGCGAAAAGTGCGACCGGTATTTTTTAAAATCAAAATAACCGTCATATTCATGTTCTACGGGTCAAATATAGTAAGGAATGATGAATTTTAATTTTTTTGAAATTTAACCCTTTCTCTGTATGAACCCATTTAATTTTGGTTCAGTGGGCAGCTGTTTTCTCTTAAGTTAATTGACCAAATCGTCTGAAATTTTGCACAGAGGATCTCCTGGCCATGCTCCAGGACGATCTTGGTCAAAATTCAAAAATTCCAATTTACACCCAAGTTATGAGATTTTGTGGTCTGGACTAAGTTAGAAGTGGTCTGGACTGAATAGGAAGTGGTCTGGACTAAGTAGGAAGTGGTCTAGACTGAGTTGGAAGTGGTCTGGACTGAGTTGGAAGTGGTCTGGACTGAGTTGGAAGTGGTCTGGACTGAGTTGGAAGTGGTCTGGACTGTGTAGGAAGTGGTCTAGACTGAGTTGGAAGTGGTCTGGACTGAGTTGGATGTGGTCTAGACTGAGTTGGAAGTGGTCTAGACTGAGTTGGAAGTGGTCTGGACTTAGTTTGAAGTGGTCTGGACTAAGTTTGAAGTGGTCTAGACTGAGTTGGAAGTGATCTGGACTGAGTTGGATGTGGTTTGGACTGTGTAGGAAATGATCTGGACTGTGTAGGAAGTGGTCTGGACTGTGTAGGAAGTGGTCTGGACTATGTAGGAAACGTTCAATCCACTTCCAACTCAGTCCGGAGCACTTCCTTCTCAGTCCAGACCACTTCCTACTCAGTCTAGACCACTTCCAACACAGTCCAGACCACTTCCAACTAAGTCCGTACCACTTCCTACACAGTCCCATAGAACATGAATATGACGAATATTTTGATTTTAAAAAATACCGGTCGCACTATTCGCAGGCATCTTATGGAATTAGTCCAACCATGCTAGCTAAATGACTATCTCGCATCACAAGGGCACAGCGAGCACAAATACTTGTAATCGATCCACCTGACCCATTATTGACCAACTACAAATCTTCGTCCTTGCTGTACCCAGGTGATGCGAGTCAGTCATTGAGTTGGCATGGTAGGGGCCGTAGGTACTCTGGATTATTTCTAGTAGTAATTCATGGGAGCATATTATATATTTGTTTTTATATTATATATTAAGTTCTTTAACAGTTAAGAGTTCAAATTTTTTTAAATAGACTACGTAATATTATTTTGTCATTATCACATATGGCCTGAAGAACGCACAGCCACAAAAAATCCTTTCGCATGCCAAAATAACTTCAATATTGGGTTTCATCATTCATATCTAACTAATATAAGATTCAAAATTCAGGATGACTTAATACATAGGTGCCTGACGACAAAAAAAGGATTATACAGTGAGATTTGATTTAGTAAGTACATTGATCCTGGGTATCACCAAAGCGTAAGATAATTTTTTGGCATGAGGTTGCGTTTTTTATGGATGCGCTATCTGTAGGTGCATGTGTAACAACTAGTACTACTTACGAAGTGCAAATTGTTCGTTTTGTTGCACGTTTTCATTCCCCATGTATACATAACCGCAGAAATATACATTTTCTCGTATAATAAGCCTTGTTCGTATAGTCTTAATTCCGCAGACGAGAAATTACTTGGCAGTTTTCTATTTATAAATCCGTTACCATCAACATATCCGGTAATACAGTTTTGATAATTTTCCTTTTCGGTTTCTACTAAAATTCGATATGAGTAAACGCTTTTGAACAAAAACTCATAATTTGCCTTAGCCGAGAAAGCATAGTAAAATATATACGTGTTGCTATCTTTAGACAATTTTAACATTTCATCCAAAAAGTTATAAAGTAATTGGTATGGGCCATCTCGTTTGTGGAAGAGGCCAGTAATAAAATTCTGACAAATTCGATCCAATGCGGTAGTAGGCTCGGCTGTGAACAAATTTTCTTCAAGTATACAATTTTGGCAAAACCTGTGTGAAAAAAGTCAGGGTTTAAGTTCTGAGACCTGTTATTTTTACTTCATATTTTAAATTTTTTGCAATCAACTTACTTATGTCCTGGAAGATTAAAAGGAATAGATGATGCCTGCCTTTCGGTTTGGGATTCAATATTATATGATTGATGAATCACTATTATTGTTGTGACCAACAGGACAATGCCTGAAAAACAGAATGTTTGAGTAAATAAAAATCAGCACGATAAAAATTGATGAAAATTGAAACTTTGTGTTATTAGAGTTATTACACTTACCGAAATGCGCCATTGTTGACGAGAAAGTAGGATGATGTTGCTAAGTTGACTTTACAAAATCATTCTGTTAATGTATCAAAAATTAATTTGTATTAAAAATTGGTCTTATTGATGTGCTCAGAATATTGCCTTGGCCTTAACGTTTAAATATATTTACCTGAGAGTCTTTGTAAATAGAGTCAACATGGTTGTTTCTTGGGAGTGGCACTTTTTGTACTGAACGGATGACTTTTTTATGGTAGCAGTAGCATTCTCGCGAATAAAAAAACTATCGAAACGCACTTTTGTGCAAGGAAAAACACATGGTTTCTTGGTTATATTCCAAACAGTCTTTTATAAGCACGAAAAGCAGTACGTTGCTATGTTGAAGATATTTCCCTCTTTTTCCAAGCAGCAATATAACGAAACTGTAGTAAGCATGCATGAAAAACACTTTGTGATAGTGAAAGTATGTAGTGTAAGCGCCAACCTGTGTTGTAAGGAGTAAAAAAAGATGATACGCGAGCAATAGTAACAACATGAAGTAGTAGTTGAGTGGATAATTAAATGATCAGATTTAATCTTACAATATGTTCCATCCTATGAGTTTTAAATCAGAAGTTTTGTAGAATAGAAGAATGTAAATTATAATTGAAAACATTTCTAAGTTATAGAAGTACGCGTAGGAGAGAAATATAAAGAAATGTTGTTTAGGATCGATTACGTAATGTTTACATGGATTACGCAATGCTTGGGATGAATTACGTAATGTTTAAATCGATTGCGTAATGTTTACATCGAGTACGTAATGTATGGAACGAATTACGTAATGTTTGGGATGAATTACGTAATGTTTAGATCGATTGCGTAATATTAAGATCTATTACGTAATGTTTAGATCGATTATGTAATGTTAGGGATGGATTACGTAATGGTTGGGATCGATTACGTAATGCTAGAGGACGACTACGTAATGTTAGGGGTCGATTACGTAATGTTAGGGGTCAATGGTCAAGTTATGTTACTTTCAGCCACCTTGTACAACCTTCTGGCACCTTTGTAGTACCTACTGGTGCCCCAATACCTTTAGGCACCTTTCTAGTACTTTCGGGCCCCTTCCCAGGACCTTCGGGATTCTTCCTGGTATCTTCGTGTACCTTAGGATAACTGTTGGGCAAGTTAGGATATGCTAATAGTAATAAGTAAATGAGTAGTAGTACTTTGATCTTATGTTAACATGAACATGTGTGACGTGATGACCTTAATATTATTATGTGAATAAAGCTTTCTAAAGGATATTTTGGAATTCTATTTGTAGTTAAGTATGAATTATTTTATTCGATTCAATTCAATATTTACTTTTTACATAAAAATTATACGTGGCACCTGTTAAGTTAATTAAAACAAATATTACGATGACAACGTGAACGGGGAAACGGAAGACCACTAATTTAACTTTCTTGAACACTTAATCATTTTTTACATCCCGAAAGAACAGAACATTTTCCTCTTCTCCACCTTCCGCTCCAATGCTGTAGAGGTTTCGCCTCTTTCGCCGTCGCGTCCACCAGAAGAGCCCAGCTGCAACCGTTGTTGCGACCAATGCAAGCCCCACTCCTCCTATTAAAGCAGAATTAATTAAAAATATTAATAAATCTCTTTTCACTAATGAGAATTTTAGTTTACACGTGACACACAGCACTTAATACTTCGATAATAGTTCACTTAGATTAAGTTTTTTTGCTTACCTAATATCCAATATAGACTTACGTCTACGTCCGGGTACTCCGGTGGCTTCCAGTTTCCACACAGAGTGCTGTTAAAGGGCCCCACCATGTTAGTCCACCCCCACGGCATGATGTTGGAGTTCGGTGGAGCACAAAAGCTGTCTCCTGATGGCGCCAACAAATAGGTGCAGTTGCCCGTAACACAGGCAACGCAATCGTTCTTCACTTGTGGATTTAAGCAATTCATTGTGAATGGTACACTCAAGACCACGCGAATGCTCATATACAAAGGAAATAATGGGTATATAGTGGGTAATACCAAACACAGAAATGGCCATTCAGGTTTCATGCTTTTTTATAGACTTTCGATTAATACATAGTTTACCAAAAAATCACTCACCTAAAACACAATATGACAAAGATAATTATGCATAAAATAATCAAAAGATCTTACCTGAAAGGCCAAAAAATGTATTTTTAAAACTCAAATGTCAATGTTAGCTAATCCTTTTGGAGTCTTGATAATCTATGTGCAGCATTAGGTTTTATTGTTGTTCCTGCTTGCTTTACAATAATTTTTATAAAAAAAAGTTGGTTTACTTTTGAATTTTCTGTTTAATGTCGTGCAAAACAAATAAAAACTACAAGAAGTAGTTTAAAGTCAGAACCAACTGAAAATTGTACGAATAAATTAGGAATCAGTCTATAGATTTCAGTTACAAAGTATCGTTTTTTCATGCCGACAAACGTAATTTTTAGGTGACCTGACCCCTGATTTTGGGTTTTTTCTCAGGTTTGAACTTCAGCACTGTCCCCTGTCTAAACGACTCAGTGGATTTTAATGAAACTTCTCAGGTATACTTAATAGCAAAGGCAATAAATAATTTAAAAAATAGAGGCAACAAAATTTTACGCAACATAAGCAAAGTAAATAATTTTGAAAATTTCGAATTTAAACAGGGGATCTTATCGTATGGATTAACTCATCTATTAAAGTTATAATTTACCCCAAGCATTTAGATAATTTATTTAATCTATTTAAGCATTAAATCCATTCATTAATCCAATTTCATAGCAAAAAGTTCCAAAAAAGCATCTAAGTAGTTCATAATTAGGCAACTCGAGCAGATTTCTTGCAAGTTCATTTTAGTCCTCTGTTCAGTTTATTCTATCAATATAGAAATCAGGAAATATTTTAGTGAAATAGGATTACGTAGTACGAGATTTTCTATATCTTTAGGATGGAAAGGTATCTTGCATGGTAGGGTGGACGGTGGACTATAACTGAGAAAAATACTTGGCTAAATCTTAACAAAAGCTTTTTTCGGTTATGATTGAAAACAAGACGAAAACAGCAGAGATGCCTATTTGTAACATGGGATGCAAAGAAAAATACTGTTCTGGCGCAATACAAAAATAACTGTACTAATTAACAACTGGGCACACTACTTCCGTCTACTCATTTACCCAGTTGGGAAGTCGCCATTTTACTATATGTATCATTTATAAAAAAATTACAGTTAGGTATAAACAATGCTCATTTACCAGAATATTGAAGGCGCATATTATTAATACTAGGATATAAGTTGGTTTTCAGAACGTTTTTGTTTGTTTATCTAGTCTACTACTCCCAAAATTTGATCAGTTTATACCAAGAATGTTTTCGTGAAGTTTTATTATTCTATCTTTAAGCTTCCTAATTTAATCATACTTCACCTCAATCGTTTAGTTCAAAAGGGTCAAAGATCAACAACAACATTTTTGTAACTCCTTATTGATCAAAGTAACACCGTAACTTTTAAGCATCTTTGCTGGAAATTCAGAATTCGCTCTTTGACCTCACATTTTGGGGTCGGGGTCACCCAGAAGTATTTTTGTCGAATTCCTCATTTGTCAAAGTACCATGGTACAAATTTTCAGCTTCCTAGCTCAATATTTGGATTTTGACCCTTGACCCCACTTTTTGGGGTCAGAGGGCATCGAAAGTATTTTTGTCGAAGTCCTCATCAGTCAAAGTACCATGGTACAAATTTTCAGCTTCGTAGCTCAATATTTGGATTTTGACCCTTGACCCCACTTTTTGGGGTCAGAGGGCATCGAAAGTATTTTTGTCGAAGTC
>JAQIWN010003651.1:0-12680 GCA_034699025.1 Entomobrya cf. arborea Gr-Col-00668
GCCGTTTCCCACAATTTTCAAGAGAAAGCTTTCGCATCGAATTCGGTGTGCATTCAATGCGAAAGTATCAGAGAATCGAACTTTTACACAATTTATTTTTTATATTTTGCATAAAACGATAATCTTGGTAATTTTATTTAGGTTAGGTTAAGTTAGGTTTAAAAAACACTTTAAAGCTTTCGCACAGAAATTGTGGGAAACGAGGATTGTGCAAAACTACCGGAGATCAAGGGGACCCAGACCCAATTCAAGGAAAATAGTATTTAACCAGTTTTCAGTGCAGTTTTTTTCTTATTGCGCTTTAAAATTTTATGAAAGAAAAATGATGGAAGCCAAAAATTCAAGGGCTTTGCACTGTCAGAGAAAATTTCTTTAATTTTACATGTCAATTTTAGCCATGCTAAGGTCAACGTGCAGTACAGAGAAATAAGAAAAATCCCAAAGGTCTTCCTTTATAAGTCAAAAGGAGAATCCTTTTTTTCTTTTATCTCGTGTACAATAAAACAATTCAATCTCTTTGCGGAAAAAATATATTCTAAAAGGTAATTGCTAAACGAATCATTCAAACGTTGCTAAATCTGTAGTAATGCAAAAAGCAAGCCTAAAAACAAATTACTTAGCACTCCTTGTATTTGTTTAAGTATTTTCTTTGATAGCTACTTGAGCATTTTCATCATAAAAGAAATTTTGAGACGGTTTTATACATATAGAAATACAAATAAGTGGTTTTTATGGAAGAAGAAGCTTTGGTAATGAAATGAATGGAGTGGTGTACATGTTTATATGTGACTTCAAGACATCAAGTCCAATTAAAATTTGAAGTCAAATGGCATACTTGAATCGAAGTTTAACATAAGAAAACGAAAAAACAGCTCCTTGAACATATGCCTGAAGAGACATTTGCACAAGCGAATATATTAGATTGTATACATTTTACAAACGTAAACGTGGTCAACCAAGAATATATGAATAATAAATGAATTGTTGTAATTTACAAAACAAAACCACAACCGTTTTTTGGACTCATTAATTTTAATGAGAAAGAAGTGCAGTAGTATGTTGTAATGTTTTAATGAAGTCTGCATAAAGTAAAACTGTGATCTGTTGAAAAAGTCCACTTATTAAAATTTATCAATATTTGAACTAAATTTCTTTACAATTTCTTGAATTCGATTTTTTCATCGAATAACGTGCATTGTAAAATCTTGTGTTGGTGCTGCAGAAAAAACGCCATAATTTCTGAATTTTGATGAAAATATTGACTTTTTGGACGGAAAGCTGCAACGTAGTGTCTCAGTAACAATTGTGGGGTTTTCTCTTATCTTCATTTAGAGCAGTGTTAGAGTTTTGTTAGAAAGCAAAACAACATTGGAATTGAGGTGATAAAAATAAATTTTCCTCGATATAGTTTGCATTTGTTGGCTAAGTGCCATCATCGACATACTTTAGCTTGTGTTGTGACTGACATTATTTTGTACGCGTTTAGCAGATCAATAAGTAAATCTCACCAACACAATATGTCAAATAAATCATCTAGAGACAAAACAACTCGGATTTAAAATAAAACTAAATATGTAATACAAAATAAACCGGATTAAAATAAATTCGAAAGAGAACCGGAAATCCGTTTCCTGCGAAGGATGTCAACTATACATGTATGTATGTCAGCCGTTGGGTTATGAAAATAGGGACTAAGTTTAGAAATGAGCTGCATTGTAAAAGCACTTGTTGACATATGGACAGCTCAATACATTTGTCATTAGAAAGCTTTTATATGATTGACAATAATCCTTAAATCTTCTTATTCAACTTGTTACATCAGCCTACGTTAGCCTTGCGTGTATTAACATGAGGGTTTACCTAACCTACACCACATAAGTGGCGCAGGTTCGAAGCAATTTGAACCAAAAGTACAGAGAATAAATTTAATTTGACGCAATAAGCTCCCTTGGTGTACAAGGTCAACCACGGCACTGAAAAAATCATCTATATTTGAAGCAATAACAAAAAAAATTTCCAAAAGAAAACTTGCAGAATTTACTTGAAAATTCTATAAAATAATATAAATCGGATTCTCAGATTAATTTTGCCACAACTTATAAACAAGAATTATTTACTGATGAATCAAATTTCACTAGAAATTATCTCAACCAGTTTCATGGTAAAGTGGAAAGATTTATATTTAATATTCTGTTTTAAAACGTGGCGTATGTAATTTAATTGTGTTGTCTGAGCTTGGCATTAAAAATATTTAGTTTGGCTGTCATGTAAGCCCAAGCATTTTTGTGACGTGCAGCACCTTCAAAATATCTATAATAATTATTTACCGCGAAAGGAATTTTCACCATTCTCCAAGAAATCAAATTATTGAAAAGGATTTAACATTTCAAGAAATAAGATGTTTTTTGTACCGTATTACCTAAAAGTACATATCATATTTCCCATTAGATAATATTAGTACAAACTGTTTCGCTTAGAGAAATCGAACAAAACATCAGAAAGCTAAAGGCGACTTTTTAATGTTGGATGCCATATTAAGTAAAGTAGAATGCCAGCAAGCATTTCACATTTAGAGTCCACTGAAGTGTATTAAATTCATGCGAATCTACCTACATGTTGAATAAAACTTGTTATAAGCCTTTCTAAGTAAGACGTTTTACTTCGAAATGCTCAATTATTTATGTTTGGACAACAAAAGGGAGAGACTGCATTCAGACTGATATGATAAGATAAGATTTCATTCTATACTTATTTTTTGGTAAATTATGCTACAAGTTCTAGATGAAACGTAACAAAAATAAAACTTGATTTTATATATTAAAAAATGAAAAAGGTACTATACACTATATTTTACCATATTATTGCTGTGTATCTGAAATGGAACTTTGCTCGTTAAAAATCTTGAAACAAAAAATCTATTCTAGGTTAATTTGCAAAAACTCGATTCACAGATGACCTAATTACTACTACGACGACCTACTCAAACGACCAATTCGCAAACTATATCTGTTAGCATACAGTCTACTCATATAAAGCCTACTTGCATAGTCACTTCTGCATAAAGCCTGTTTGTATAGTGTTCAAATTCGCATAAACTTCCTTCATAGAAAAATAAGAACGTCAAAATATTGGCAGACGAACTTAGTCATTCAACTTTAAGATTACAAAGGCTTGTAAAAAATTATTTATAAAGTTCAGCACACATTGTTAAATATTTCGATGGGATATGGATATTTCAATGCAGGTCAAGCGATATTGTGGGACATTGGGATATTGTCTCGCGTTTCTATTAATCAATTATTATGCGAATCGTCTGTTTATGCAAATTGGTAGTCTGAGTATTGAATTCTACGAATTAGTTTGTGCCTGCGAATGGGTCTCTGCAAATAAACCGGACACCCAAAAAGTCTTCAGACTAGAGATTTTGCATACATTGCATTATTTGCATTTTATGCAATAAATTTCTTTTACGTTTCTGCATATAACGATAATTTTGTTGATTACATCTAGAATAGGTTAAGTTAGGTTTAAAAAGTACTTTTAAACGTGGTTTTGTGTTACTTTTGCCTTCCATAAGGAAGTTTTTGCACGGAAATGCAAATTGTAGGAAACGTGGATTGTGCAAAACTACCGGAGATAGAAAAATACCACAGTTTATTTGGAAATACCTCCTATTTATGATAAACATGATGATCAGAGTTTAGTCAAAGCAATTTAGTACAATGAAAATTCAACCGTGTTAATTTACTATTTTCAACATGACTTTTGAAACTCAAAATACCATAAGTGCTTCATCATCAGTACTCATTTTGTACAAAGTCACAAGTTATATTGACTAAATCGTGTAGAATAAATGCGTAGTAAATTTTTCCTAACAGAAATTGTTTATCAATCGTGAATTCCTCGATGATTTTGCTTTTTACTATAATTTCATTTCCGTTGTCAATATTTAACAATCTAGTTTACTATTTTTTAACGGTTACGCCTAACTTAGTCACGTTTTGTTTTGATTTGATTTCTACATTTGCTAGATATTAATTTAGCTTTGTTCAATTCCAATAATTCTTTAATGCTACTCATTTATAATTTCGATGGTATGAACAAATCAAAATTAGTTCATAATATTTTTTAAGTTAGATAAATCTTTGTTTGCCGAGTAATAATAAAATTAAAACTGCGCAACTCGACAAAAATATGTTTCTATGATGTTCGTCTAAATGTCTAAGAACACTAAAAATAAACTGAAATTAAGCCTAAAAGCAAAAACTAGTTGTGTCTTAGGAAAATTCCAAAAAGCGAGATCAGTAATAATAAAGATTTCTATTGTTCATCGAAGTGTAAGAATAGCTTTGATCTTTAAAAAAGCTAACATGGGGATAATAAGAAGTGTTTTTCAAAAGAAACGTTTCATGTTTGTATCAGTTCATTCGTTTTAACGGGTAAATACTTTCAACTCCTTGTAGTGCATTTAAGAAAATGTAAGCGGGTTGTGCATAATACCATGATCTAAAAAATCTATGCCCGTATATCGAAGTAAATAAATCAGAATTTTTAATTGCAAAGTTTAATTTTGTTTGTAGAAAACAGATGCGTAATTTATTCCAGTAAATATCTAAATACATTCGTTGTAAACAAATATGCAAACAAGATTTGTCGAATCAAATAAATTTATCAGAGAATTCAAAAATGACTGAATCAAAGAAAAGAATAAATTCGTAGATGACTTCTGTATGAAAAATATCTTTTGTCTAGTACACATATTAAAAATTTAGTTTAAGTGTCTATAGAACGACAACTTTTAAATAATCAATTTATTTTTTAAATATTCTATTACCATTCATTTGCTCGGTTTTTGAGGGACAATTCTTGCATTGTGTACCGGGCCCTGTGTCAAATAGCGTTTGTGATAACCTCCGTTTTTGAGATAAGCCGTCGAAAGAGCTAATCTGAGCCCTTAGAAAAATAATCTTTTTTAGTTTGAAGCAAAGGGTCAAGAAATGAATAAAGTGACAATCTCCGTTCAGAAGCATAAAGTGTAAAATATGAGCACTTATTTGTTCATCTGCGAATTTCACATTTTTGGGCCTGGTATATAACCACATAAAGTGTATTAATCATCATAACTCGGCTCGAAGAGCTGGCGGGCACAGGCGACGAGCGAAGTGAGGGAAGCCGGAGCTGCGGGAGGCGGAGCGAAGCGACAGAACCCTTAGAAACTAGTACAGAATATCGTTTTTTCTAGCGAGCTTAGCGAGCGCACTGCCATTTTTAAGTTAAAATGCCGTATTGATTCCCATGTGTAATTAAATTTTGAGTTATCAAGTTGTATTGATTAGCAAAAGCCGTATTGGCAATTAACATACAAGCAAAACAGTAAGTTAACGACTGACAGTGACCCAAATGTTCATACTTGATACTATTTTCTTGTTAGCGGAGATTGTCACTTTTTTTCATTTCTTGACCCTTTGCTTCAAATTCAAAAAGATTATTGTTCTAAGGGATCAGATTAGCTCTTTCGACGGCTTATCTCAAAAACGGAGGTTGTCACAAACGCCGGACTTCACACAATCGTGTACCGAGCCGCCGAAAAGACTAAAACCGCAAGTAAAGAAGTCCTGGAAACATAAGCTATTATATAACGCTATTTTTATGCCAGACCGGTGACAAAGCTTAAGTGAAAATCTGTACCACTAGAATATGTCAAAACATTTTAAATCTTTTGTTCATTTGTTTTGAGTGGTCTAGAGTCCCTATACACTTCTAACGTATATTATACCACAAGATGCCGTACATTCCGAGGAAGTATTTTCTACCCTGTGGAAAACTTTTCGGGTTTCGGATATGCGCTCATTATTGCAGAAGAATTCCAAGAAAGTTACTTTGCGTTATAACAGGTGTCAAAGCTGTTCATAAGTCCCGTCTCGAAAAGTCCATATCATCTACACGTTTTCTAAACTGTTTTACCAAAAATACAATATTCTAAATACAGACAAAATTAAAATGTCATACGACCTTGCATTTATCATATCCAGGCATCCTAATCTAAATCATTTGTTTGTCAGCATACCTGAGTTTGTGTAGTTTTTAAACTGTAATGATTATGAGAACTATGATGCAAACCTGTTGTGTAAAACGTTGAATTTAATAGTTATACTGAAAACGATAATATTTTATATACATCCTGAAAATTAATGTACAAACCCTCTAAGTATTTCAGCTTAGGTTTAGAATTGTTTTAAACTTCAAAATACTAAACAAGTGTTAATTTCTTCTGGTACCTAAAAGTTCCGGTACCGTGTACTTCTAGTTCCAAAAACGATGGTAGCTGTCCATGAAAATTGCAAGGAGTTAACGGAAGCCGTTACCTAGGGAAATCATCAGCTTGTTAAAAAGTGGGCTTCACAAATGATAAAAAGTATATTGGTACAGATTTTATCGTATTACCAGTAATTGCAAATCTCCAAAGAAGTTAATCGCTTCAATAAATCTCGATATCAGTTTTGTATAAAAATGTCTTTAAGAAATATGATGTTACCTAAGTTTGTGATATCATTTCAACAGGACAGTTTTATATAAACTTGTAGTAAAATCCCTGAAGAGTTTATTGTGATATTCATTGCCACTTTTTCTCTTTTGATAGGACAAAAGCTGTAATCCAAAATAGGAGGCTTATATATCTCTTAAATTCTTTGAGTAGATTATTAACTATCTTTCCAGTCAGCATATAAGGTAACGTATTGATCCCAAATGTATTTGCACGTATCTTGTTGACATCAAATTGTGCTTTATTTGCCAAGAAGCACAAAACTTAATGCGATGGAAAACACTAGAGACCCAAATAAAGGCATTTATCTTCTCCACTTGATCATCACAGGGTGTTGTGTTACGTTTTGTACAAAAGTATTCAGATAGTACATTTATAAGCATAAGTAATATACTTATTAAACACCGATTTCCTTATTTTCTTTCGTTCCGAATTTCGAGCCTCCTCAGCTTATGCATGCAATTCATTACGCAGTTCCTATAGTTTTGAATATTGGCACAAAATTGAATTAAGTTGACTAGGTTTATGATAAATTCCAGGTATTAGAATGCTATCTAAAATGCAAAATTTGAATGATTTTTTTTGCATAGATTACAACTGAATATGAAGTAAAAATTAACAATTCTGGGAATTGTATTAAATTGCGATTTTATTTTTAATATCCTTCTCCACATGTCCCTTTTTTAATAATTTTTTTGTCGGCTTTTCTATTTAGTACTACATCAGTTTAGGAATAAACGCAGACCTAAAGTTTTAAATTATAACACACTCTTATCTTCACAACGTTTTGCTTTATACCTAATATTAGTAGATGTAACCTATTAAATTACTCAACACCATAATAAAAATTAGCCATAACTTGTAACCAACACCCAGAAAACAATAAATATGAAAGATAATTTTGGATTCCAAAATAGTAAACATAAACGCCCAATTGAATTTACAACCATGCTTAATTCAGTATATTTCTTAGACTGATAGCACAACTCGTTCTACTTTAAAAACTAGACCATTACCAACTTTTCAATTAACTTTGTTTTACATTTCATGTTCATCTCTCATATTTTTTTTGCACAATTCACCCACATCTAAATCAATTAACCTTCTCGTCGTAGCCTTCTTGTTTCATAATCTTCATCCTCCGTATCACCTTCCTGTTGTACTACATATTGTGGCTGAGTCGGAATAGCAGTCGTTCTTGCTGCTGCCTCCTTTTCAGCAGCTTCTTTTAAAGCTGCTGCCTCAGCTTTCTCTTTTTCCTGCTGCTGTCTTCTTTTTTCTGCAAGTCTTGCAGCTTCAAATCTTTCATTCTTGTAACTTTCCAATATCAAATCCGCTCCTTTTTCAGCAACCATAATGGTTGGTGCGTTAGTCTTTAATAAAACAATGTATTTAATTAAAATTTCAATTTTCATTTAGGTCGAACCTTTTACTATATATTTAAAAAAAAGAACTTACGTTTCTTATTAAAAAAGTGTCCAATAAAATACATCAAAATTGTTTACAATTCCAAAATAAATTGAAATATAAATAAGGCAAACGTCAGATACAGAATTTAAATTGCAATGAAAATTTAAAATCAAGTCTCAACTTACCCCACAGTAACAACCGGTATAATAGAAGCATCCACTACCCTAAGCCCATCAATCCCAATAACCTTTAACTGTGTATCTACAACAGCTTTTTTAGATCCCCTCCTACCCATAGTACAGCTTCCCACTATATGATGTAAAGTCACCGAAAACCTTGTTGCGTAACACTCCCAATACTCATCCGACCTAAACTCCACACCTTCACATCCAGGAAAAGGAATTTGTGTAAAATTAGCCTTGTATTTCTTAAACGCCGTTGTATTTTCCACAATTTCCACAGCTTTTTTTAGACCCTCCACTAAAATATCTAGGTCCTCTTGATTATCTAAATATTTTGGATCTATTAATGTAGGTGAGTAGGGATCTATGTTTTGGAGCTTGATATCCCCTCTTGCTGTAGGGCGTCCAAGACTAACAATTTGCATAAATGAATCTTTTCCATCTGCATGAGCCCAGTATTTTTCCAGAACTCTTTTCTTTACACCAAACCCCCGAGCAAAATCCCTAGCAAAAGTTTCTCCTAAGGAGACTCCTACTAAAATTAACTGTACATCGGGCCAATTTGGTTGACCCCTGGCTTTTGCATATGAACTAGCAAAAAATCCCATAGCTTGAGCGCCAGTAGTTGTTAAAATACCACGTCCTTGGACGAAAAAGTTTGCAATGTTGATAGATGTAATGTCACGTTGGATATTGAATGTAATTGGTTCATTTACAAAGAAGGGGCCCAGATAATTTGAAATGTGATCTTGTAAATTTTTGCCAACTGGAAGATCAGATCGTACTTCAATCTAGATAGAAACGTTAAAAAAATCTGATACATTCTCAACATGGTTCCTTTTTTGGAAATATGTAAATAAAAACGTACACCAATTTCTCTTAAATGACGTTTTGGTCCTACACCAGATAACATAAGTATTTGTGGCGACATTATTGCTCCAGCAGAAAGAACAACTTCTTTACTAGCATAAGCATAATGTGTTTTACCGTGCCAGTCGTATATAACACCAAATGCTCGTTTATTTGCATCAATTAGTACCTAACCAAAGCAGTATTTACAAAAATAACATGTTTTCCATTTAAATCTTTATTAAATTTTTTATTGATAATTAGGTATTACCTTTTTAACAAAAGCAAATCTTCGAATTGTTATGGTCTTTTCTAAATTGGCTTGTGCTTCTTCAATAAATCCGGATAATACACCGTGTCTTCTCCCATTCTTAATTGGGTAATATATTAGATCAAAAGCTGATCAAAAGCCAAAAAAAAATATCGGACAATTTAAAAGTCACTTCTATTTTTTTCGCTAATAATTATTAAATATTAACCTTATGGTTTAAACCACCTTGCGTAAAATATCCATTTAAATCCTGACGAATGTATCCCATCTCATTTGCAGCCTCCACAAATATCTCCCCCATTCCCGTATACTCAGGTAGGGAAATTCGAACAGGTCCGCCGGTTCCATGCGTTTTGGCTTTACGAAAACATTTACGTAGTACATATTATATAATGTTGCATAATGTTTTTGGAATTTCTCATTTATAACTCACGATCAGCCCATCTGCCATGATAATCCTCCGTTTTTTTGAAGTAAGGTAATAGGTTTTCATAATTCCAACTCGGATCACCAGTAATATTTGCCCAGTTATCGTAATCTTTAGGATTACCCCGCGTCTGAATAAGAAAATTTATATTGCTTGTTCCGCCCGTACCCTTTCCTTGAGACCAGTGAGATTTCTTAAACACGAAATCAGTTATTTTACGTGTCATAAAAATGCAAACATTTTCTTTTGAAACGGACTAGGCTTGAAACTCACATTACGAGGCAATCCAAAACAAGAGTATTTTTGCGAAACTGTTTTATGCTTCCAATCGATTTCCGGATAGTTTAACATAAGTAGCGACATAGCTGGTATTGTTTGCATAGGATTAATTCTTCCACCGGCTTCAAGAAGAAGCACTTTATAATATTGGGATAGTCTACTAGCTACTACACCTCCAGCCGATCCCGCACCCACTTTTGAAGAAAAAAATTGCACAATTAATAAACCTTTTTAAAAAACTGTTCTTTTTTCAATGTAACTTACCGACAATAAAATCGAATTTATCCCCGCCATAATCCCAGTAAGTTGTCAACTTATCCGTTAGTTTTATATAGGCTCCCCATCGATTTAAATAAACTGATAAAGATGCTAAAACACCGGCTACAATTGCCGGTGTCCAGATTATTGGCTCAGGTGACACAGGCCTCATTTTAAACAAAGTTTTTTTTATTCAAAATGAAAATTTGTTTTTTATGAGGTCACTTTATCACCAGAAATGCAGTTACTCTGGATTCATAAAATACTGTCTGATCGTTTTGCCACGCAATATGCTCTTCGGTGTACTAGCGATGATAATTGCAGTAAATCTGTATCAAGATCATAATATTGTATTTGTTATAATTATGAGGAGACCTCCCACTGTGACAATGAAATATGGCGTGAATCTGCACATAAAAAGCTTTCCACATGAAAATGGAACAGAGCACACAAAATACTTAGGTTGTGTACATGTGCTTATTTAATATTCACATTGTAATAAATAATGAGACGTTAATGTCAATAAACTCTGGAAATGCAATGTACAACTGATAAATAAATGCTGACGATCTCGAAAGAAAATGTGTGTACATATGAATACGTATATCGATCAGTAGAGATGTTTTAATTTATTAAAATATTTTTTCTGCTTGGTGACATATACTGGCACGTGTTTGATACTACTAAGTACATACATTTTTAAACAAATTATTTTCAATTTAGTTACGAAATTTTAAATGGATAAAAATACTGAAAAAATGCATTATAGTTTAAGAGTATAAAACATATTGGTTAATTTGCTTAAAAATATTGAAACAGTACACAATTAAGTGTGTGTAATCCGGCAATAATTTTTTTAAATGGGCTTCATATTCATAGGAAGCGGTTTAGCAAAGCAGAAATTACGTGTAATTTTGCTGATAGAAATTTCAAGCATTGAAGCAGATATGTCGCAAATAGAGTTTTATGCATGTAGGATTGGCATTTATGCATGTCTACAACCTTCACAGAAACTGAAAAAAATTGTGTCTGTTTGCTTTCACTTGAGTGACGGCAAACTATGCGTACGGTACTCTTGTTGTCTTCCCGTTTTCTGTTGAAAATTAAATTAAAAAGTCTATATTTTTCAAAGCAGGCATAGTAGTATTCTATTCTGGCTACTAAATGCACGGGAATATGAAGTGTTTTAGTAATATTTTGTGAAATATAATTCCGCTGGTTATTTGAGTGAACTTTTGTAATTTTATAATCTTTCGTAACTTTTAATAAACGAGTATTATGAAATTCGTAATCTATTCCTTTTAAAATTAGTTGGAAACTTCAATCGAAACAATATGAGTATTCTTTTCTTTTATTTTAGTTTGTTAAGAGTTCTTATTACTATGAGAAGTCAAATTATGAACGAAAATTTGCAATTGTACCTAATAAAGTCCTAAAAACCGTGGACTCGACGAAATTTTGAAATCTACAAACAACATATGAATAAAATTTGATTTCATATCGCATATCCAATATACTGGAATATACATACTTCATATGCAAGTGTTTACCAGATACCTACGTGGTTAAAATACTGGAAACTAAATTAAAATTAATATCAAAAGGCAAAGCTCATCGTCAATCTTGGAGGATATTTGATGTATAGTATTTTTCTTTGTATTATGATAGTTCTCGTAACAGGAAACGAGTGTTTTTACGTTGGCGTGCAAGCTATAGTTTGGCATCCTTACATTTGGATGATGAGCAAAGCAGAGAGAGTAAAACGAGAAGGAAAAGGATGTGTTGCTTTCACTTCAGTTGTAGCTTTCAACGGAAAAGTTTATTGTGTAGACGTTCTTCAAAAGTTTGTGTTATGCGTAAGCAAAGTTTGGGGTGAAACGATACATCAACTTTCAAAATGTCTTCTTTCGGGGTGTTTTGAGAAATTTAGTAAAGTTTGTCGGAAGACGATACAAAGTGTCAAAATAGTTTAATTCAAGTGCACAAAGTATTTGAAGTGAAAGTAAAGTTTGCAGTAATTATCTTTAAAATGGGAAACCCCAACGAATTCCCTTATTATTACGACGATATGGAAACTTCAGATTCATCCATACTAAATATGAAGTATTTTTTCAGTAATGATATTTTTCTCCAAAATACTAGCAGCTTAGACGACACAATAACCGAAATGAATTTAAGTTTGGGAAACAGTTCAACGAATTTTGAAGAAACGAGCCTACCTATAGATATGCAGTTTAATGCCGGACACGTCGTTTCTATATCAGTGTATAGTGTGCTCTTCGTGTTGTCCGCAGTAGGTAAGTATTACATGCATGTTTTTAAATCAATTTTTTTGCAAATGAGAAATGCCTTTTGAAAATATTGGTTCAGCAACGAAATTTAGTAGAAATATTAAAATGTGCAGTCATGGAACAATAATTACGAAAATTTCACTTTATTAAATTGTCACTTGGACTGTGT
>JAQIWN010003652.1:0-12678 GCA_034699025.1 Entomobrya cf. arborea Gr-Col-00668
CACAGCTCACAGACATACAGGGTAGAGAGAGAGAGTATAGCTAAAGAGTTTTAAATGAATTGAATTCCTCTGCCTGACTCCTGACAAGATCATATCGAACTAACTACAAATTGGTTTTTCATTGTGTAAGCCTTTGTTACATATGCAAAATTAAAACAGACCCACCCCGACTTAACGATATGATATTCATGTTTTTAAAATGTTGAAACCTTTTCATAAATATGTATTGGAAATTGGTTTATAATTCTGCAAGTTTTTAAGTACTGTACTTTCACGAATGTATATTCATGGACAGCGATTACCTTTAACTGTGCTTAACTGTTAATTGAATAGGATGCCAATTTGGTATAATACTCATATTGCGTAATGTTTCTAAATCAAAAACAAAAAAAAATGGTGGTGGAGATTCTACAAGAAAATCTGGAACAAAGGTTCCCTATCTCATGGCATATATGGCCGAATAATTGGGAAAAAGAGTTTGCTTTGCTTTCGCGTAAACAACCCAATACCCAGCAAAGTGAATAGGGTAGCTGATTCTCAATCTCCGCCCACGCAACGTAATAAAAAAAAATAATGCACCGTGCATTCATCATAATATCATCATGTAAAGATACGAATTCATACGATTTCAATTGGAATTCTTGTATATTTTAAAATAAATACATATCACGAAAATGAATTCCACCCAAGACTTCATATCATTTTCATGATTGTATGATTTATTTATTCGAAGAAATTATGCATTCGATTTTTACTTTAAAAAATCTTATTTGATTAAACGGATTAAATAAATTATAGAATATTCGTTCTCAGTATGCTCCGTATGCTCGTTCCTTCTTTGCCTGGTTGACCTTGGTCTTCACGATTATCCTTTGAGCATAAAATGACGCATCTGACAACGTGACAACTGATAAAAAAGAGTTTCCTGTGGTTTTATAATGCTACTGAAACGTTTTAATTTACTAACTCGTCTGTCAATGTTTGAAAAATATGTAAACCAGAGAGAGATCAGAGTAAAAATTACTCTGGGGCGAAATGAGACGGCAGTCTAAACTGAGTAAGATGACGGACAAAGATTAAAGTCCCATCGAATGATTTTCCTAGAACTTGGGAAAAGTACAAAAAATTATGCTATGATAATACTATTAGGTAAAATAATTGGCAATTGAAAACACTATAAATTGATACGTTACTATTTGATTTTAATCAAAAACTTCAGGAAAGAAAACATGAAAGGTCTGGAAAATTTATTATGTTAGTAATGGAACTCGAATGATGTCTTGAAGACTTGAAGCATGTCCTTATCTTGGAAAATAGTCTCTTTTAGCTATATTAGTAAGTATCACCGTTCATATTATGTGATGGGATCGGTGTCAAAGGTGGTGCAGACGGGAACATCGGTGCTCCAAGCCCTGTGTTCTGAAAACGATGCGTATGGAATGGAGAAGAGATCTGTCTCTGTACCGTTCCTGTCCAATGAGCTCTAGGACAGGTTCTTCTTGCCTGACGGTTTCTAAAGCGCCACGTATTTCTTCCACCGGGCGCTAAAGGTGCAGGTGCCATTTCATGGGTGCCAACTTGTGGATATTCGTTGGAGTGCATCGTTTGGCCATGAGGTTGACGCAGAAATTCCTGGTGATTGGGTTGTACAATTGGTCGTCGTTTTGTACGCATGCATCCAACACAGTAACCAAGAATGAATCCAGCAAACAAAAATAAGATGATTTGCTCTCCATTTATTACGTTGTTCAGCATCGAAACAAGAAGGTTGGCATTTTCTAGTTTGCAAGCAACGCTACATTTTTCCGATGAATTTTGAGGTGTGAAGCGGATTTTCTTTAGGGAACTGATAAAGTTTCCAATGCTTTTGTTCATGCTCATATTATTGACCAAGTTTATTCCTAAATATATGCTGTAGAATTGTTCAAAACGTTTGATGCAACGATAATTATTAGCGATTATGTAATGTATGTGTGCATCCGAATTTTTTATGCAATGTTTTATGACATGATTTAAATTAAAACTAAAGCACAAATTAAGGGGTTTTTAAGTAGCATGACAACTTTTATTCTTTAAAATTAGAACGTTCAAAGTTCAAACGTTGAACGTCGGAACGAGCGATAAAATATAGGATGTTGGATCATAAAATATAAAATATTATTGTTCTGTTCATACGTAAAATCGTGCGTGATAAAACTATCGTCATACTTTCAAGGCAAGTAGGTGTGATACTTTGGAGTGGCAAAAATTACATGCAGTAAAACATTGTATAGAAATTATTAAATAAGCTGTAAGGTATTTTTTTTATAAAGTACTAATTCGTTACTTGTTTTCAGTAACGTATTTCTAGGTAAAATTGACTGGGAGCGCTGCACTGATAACATTAATTACATATAAGATAATTATTTTCAATAATTTCTACATTCATAAAGGCGTTAAAATTGTATCACGTGATAGCCTTTCACCTTCCTAACTCCAAAAATTAACAAAAAGAAAAATGTAACAAGATAATTATAATAGGAAACTATTTCAATCACTTTAAAGTTTTAAAACAATCTGGAAAATATTATTATAGTAGTTGTATGTTTCTCTGTCTGTGTTTGAAAAACTATGACTTAAGTAAAAACAAACTTAATTAAAAATCGTTACAAAAAGCTCATTTAGTTGAGTGATTATGTTACACGTTAAAGTACAATTAGGTATATTGTTTATGATAAGATCACTAGAATTCATTGTCGTTTGGCAATCGTTTTCGTTTTCCGCAGGTATGACTAATCAGCATGTTTATGTAATGCACTTTATCTTATAGCAGAAATATTATTAGAATCTATGTCAAATAAAATGGTGATTTTCAGATTAATATTTAGTATGTACGCATGTAAGTGTAATAAGTATATCCTTATGAAATATATCTGTATAAAATGAGACTCTCAAAAATGGAAAAGGCTGTTTTGATGCGTTTTGCTTTAAAATAATGCTAAATGTATCTTTGTTCCGATACAAATTCAATTAAGCTTGCTGGGAGAGGAAGAAGAGGTATTAAATCGAAACGGACGTATTGACGGATTACAAGTCGGCTTAGATAAAGAAGGGATTTCACCTGGAATTTAAAAAAATACGATAAACTTTTAGTGCTGCTGTTTAAATGAATTAATGAACTTTATTAAATGGAATAACACATACCTCGGTGAACCTTGAAACAGGCTTTGTTAGTCGCACCGGATATGAGGTTGTGGCATTGTGAGACCTTCGAGGTTTGGAGTAGCAAAATATTCCTACTTCAGAGTAGGCAATACAATGTTGGATAAGCTCAGCCACAGTATTGAAGCTATCAGAGTCGGGAGACATGTAGAAACAAAATTGCCCATTTCGGTATTCAATGCGCGTGTGAAGTGTTTTCCCGTTGCTAAAATTTTGAAATTTAGTCCAGTATAGTACAACTGTTTTTCAAACCTACCTATGTAACGATAAACAAGTTGTGTTGTAACTTGATTTACAAACCTGTTGAAGCTCAAGCTAAGTAGATAATGATCAGAAGATGAGTCCCTCACTACAAAAGCTCCATCTGGTTGGTCCTTCAGTTTGTCCTCAGCTTCCTCTTTAGATAATCCACCCCAGTACCAACCGAAATGAAGAAGATCCTCCAGCTCTTTAGTAAGGCACTTTGCAGGCTTGGGAGAAGTACTTTGAGTTACGACAGGTATAAGTTCACGCATTTCACTGGTGGAAGAGACTTCGTCAGAATGTGCCACTACTCGTCTACTACTACTACCACCGCCACTACTTTCACCGTATTCCAGAGAATTCGACTCATTAGCCGCTAGTAACTTTAATGTAAGCCCTAAATCATCATAATTATTGCCTCTAGACATCGTTGAAGTTCCAGGAACGGAAGGTTCTTCAACGGTGACTTCATAGTTGCTTTCAGTCATCAGATTATTGATTGGATTAGCACCATTGAAATTAACATTGTCTAGAATGGTATCTAAACTATTGGCAGACTTTAGCTGATAACGGGCACCTGTGGATTTCACCGTATTGGCATCAGTATCCCCAGAACTCGAGGTAAAGACCTGAGAATCCTTTGTTTCTTCAGGGAAAAGAGTTCCTGTGAAGAAAATAAGTTGTCACTTGCAAATTAACTGTACATACAAAAATCTTTCATGGTGAAAGTACACCATTTATGCTACTTTACATACCAAAGTCCATTGATTTCGAATCCACTATTTTATTGCGATCGCGTCTCCGGCGACGAAATTTTGATCTAAGATTGTAAAACAACCTAGCAGCTAGGTTTCTAGTGGAAGTTGTCGGATGAAGATTTGAGCTGTCTACGGTAGGCGACACATCCGTTGGTGTTAGCCCATACATGCTCACAGATTTATTATTATGATGAAGACGGCGGGGTGCAATCTCTCTATCATCATAAGCATAACCGTATTGATCATCTAGAGCCATCGACATAGGTCTCTCATGATCATTAATGGCATTTGGACTGCTTATCCGATCACTGCCACCACTAGCAGCAATTAAATTAAATAAGGAAATAGAATTGGTTGTATTCCGTATACTAGACCGAAAGCTTGTGGATGAATGTGGTTGTTTTTTCAACGAATTTTCATGATTTTGAAGGTTGCGAGTTGAGCTGAGGAACTCCTTCAGACTCCTAAATTTACTATTAGAACCAGTTTTCTTTTCCATGATTATTCCGCATCAAATTTACTTGGCCTCTTGGTTTATAACAATGCGTGAAATTTATCTGTAAAATGTATCAAAACATTATGCATGAATCACTTTGAAATTACTTGATTGACTAAAGTTTCAAAGCAAAACAAGAATTGCAAAAGTACCTTATCATAAAAATGTATCACAATCACAATGAAAGTTGTGAACAGTAAATCTCCATATTTTCTGGGATTTTTAGAAAAATAAGATTAAATGATCTTTGAAGCATTGCATTTTAAGTTGTGAATTGAACTTATTACACTTTCACAGGAAAAAGTACTAAGCAAAATCAGTAGTGGCATAATATTATCATCTTATTCAGGCAACGAAACGTGAATGCGCAGTAGTCTTTTTAAAGTGAACACATTATTAAGAGTTGAATGTATTTGACGTAATGCCATGTAGAATGGCATGCCTCTGGTGAGTTTTCTTGTTGCACAATTCAGATAAATTTCCAAAGAATAATTAACGCTTGAATATAATATATGTATGTCTTAATACTAATGCGAATGCCAGTTATATCACGGGATTTGTAATGATTTCGTTTTCACTTAACTGCAACTCAAAGTTGCTTTTTTTTGATCATTTATCGCATAGTTTCCAGCTCATGATTAGGTGGTGGTGGTGGTAAGTACATCGCACCCATATAAAGAACCAATAAATTTTCTCATTGGATGATGGATGGATGGACTTTTACGATTGCTTTATTATCGTGCAGAAATGTTGCTTCCTTCGAGCTCACATATAACATATATTTATATGTTTAGCAAAATTATTGATAACTGTATCATACGAATGTTGGTAAACATGTCTATGTTGGGTTGTTTTTGTGCATTTTCTGCTTAATTCCATTCCAAATTTAAGCTAAATTGTATGTCAATGTCATCTTCTTTGCAGAAAAAAATTGTCGCAAAGTTTGTTGCAAATTTCCAAATTATTTCGTTTGAAATGCATTTTTATTTCGTGAACTTTTGTCACTACTGACTTGACATTGAATCACTTTTTGAAGATGTCGAGGAATTGATATCCGAACTAAAATTCATTTAGTACTGTTTAATCACAAAATGTTCTGGAAAAGTACATAATTACGTTGCACAATACATTTAATATAAACACAAGAAGTGCAATTAAATTGCTTCACATAAAAACTGTACTACAAAAGGCGCGGCATCAAAATACCGTCTTTTCGGTAAAATCTTTAAAGGCAAGCGATGATGCGAGTAAATTATGTAAACGTATATAGCAATCTATTAAAGGATCACATTTGATAGGAATATAGTTTAAGTAAACTTGTGGTTTGTGTAAAATATTTTATTAGAAACGGGTCATGACTATAAATATTTATATTTCCTCAAATCAAGATGACTTTACAGCACTTTTTTGTTGAGTTGAGCATAGCACACAATATTATCATGAATGAAAAACAAATTGTGATACAAATTGAAATAGTCAAATGAACTTTGCATGTTATGTACACATATCTATAAAAGTACTTTTTTGTAGTTTTGTAGATCTGACCTGGGATTTTTAGTAAATAAAATCTATTACACATATTCAAGCATTACATTGCCAATGCTAAAACACGTATTGCCTGAGAACCAGCTTAATGATTGTTACGTTTTTGGTGCTGAATTCCTTTGCACAGTCATCATCACATCACCCATTGTCCCTTCTATTTTTCGGAGCTGATCATCACTTATTTCATTACTACAAACATCTGTAGTTTTTCCTCTGCACACATACTACTATAGCTATGTGAGAAGAATATTCGTTCGTAATTCATATGCAAGAAAAGGCAGAGAAGAGTGGATGAAATTCTTCAGTCCATGCATTTTGTATGATAAAAAGATACGGCAGTTTCTTAGATGTGAGATGACTAACTTTACAAAGTAAAGGTTGAAGGTAATCCTTGTGTAAGAAGATGACAAAATATCTTGCTCATATATTATTACGTCCTGTTAAACCATCCTCTGGGGCATTAGCATAATATGCATGTAAAATTTATGTGAGATGGATTGTAATAGTTAAACTCAATGCATCTACATGTATAAAAATCAAAAGAGTTATTTTTTCAATATCTCTGAAAAATATAACGCAAATACAAATCTTAAAGTTGAAACTGAACCTGAACTCGTCAGATTCGTCATCGTCAGCAACTTTTTACAAGTTATTCTCAGATTACCCCCTTCTCAATATGAATATTTTACATGAATGATGACTATATGTAGTAATATACGCTTAATGCAAGAAAATAATTCATAGTTGTGATTATGACATATTAAATGCAAATAAGAAGACGAATAGGTAAAAAAAATTCATGCACGTCATACGATAAATCGTAATCGTATTTTCAATGCTGCTGAGCTGAGATTCAACGATAATATATTATAGTCTTGAATTCCAATACAGAGATGCTGAACCTTTTCTTTAACATTTCCTGGATATTTTACATTTCTATACATATCTAACATAAAACCTATGGCTCAAATAGATGGATTGAATTGCAAGTTCACAGATTGTTCACAAGTGCATTGGTCTTATTGTAAAATTGTATTTTTTGTTGGTTTCATTGTGCTCAGGCTCATGAATGTGTATCTCGTTCTCGTTGTTGGGCTGAAAATGTTGGTCGTGTAAATAGTGTAATGTTAACGAGTAAATTGTATAGAGGATGAAATTAAATATTATATGATGGTGGTAGCCAAATATCATACCAGGAAGGTCTCTTTGGGTTTTAGAGTTTTTTTTTATCGTCTGTGCTCACAGACTCAGACTCGACTCTGAGCAAAATAATATACGGTTTTAGATATGGTTCTAAAGGAAAAAAACCTTCGTGGTAAGCTGCAATTGTTGATGCATAGGTGTTGAATACAGAAACTTTTTCACGTATACTCACCGTGTGTAACTTATCAATCCTCCAACTTCCAAAAATCTTTTTAGTATTTTTATTCCTTTTCGAGTGTCGTTTTAGAGGCTAAATGCAGTGAAATCAGTGTTAGAGATTTCTGATAAAATATAAGATATACCTTCACATAATCATTTTAACTGTAAAAAATTGAACAAAGATTTTGGGTTTGTGGAGAAGAAAGCCAAAGTTGAAAGTAAGTGAAATTTTAAGGTAACTACTCTTTAGCAATAGTTCAATATCATTTAGGATATTATGTGATTTTGCAAACATAATGAAGTGATGATAAGTGGTAAGACACAAATTACGATGGGTTTGGCATTTTTGATGTTAGGCGAATAATAAATGCTCATACAATGTTGTGCAAAAGGTAAGGTGAAGGTGAAAGTATTCCATATTCTGTGCAAATAAAAGTTCTCTTGTGAAATAAAGTCAAAGTTGAATGCTTGTTACTCAATACGGGGCTAATTAAGTTTTTCATTTGTTTTGATCTCTTACAGACAAGCAGTGCTTGTTGACAGAATTATTGTATCGAGATAAAAAGCTATAACTATGGCCAATACGGTAACCGGAAGTTTGGCGAACTTGGTGGCAACAATAGATTCGGTTGCATTGGGTGGGGAGGGTATGAGTGACGATGAACATGAAACGCACGTGGTAACTGCAGAGATGCTAGAAGGGACGGTTCTCCACTTGTCTGACGGTCAGTCAATCAACGTTGTGCAAATGTCGGATTCGTTAGAAGATGGTATCAACGTTGTTCAAGTAGAAACCACTGAATTGGGTGACCATATTTCTTCTGTGGAGGAAATATGTGGAATGGAAATTGATACAGAAGAACAGAAACATATTCTTAGCGAAACTGGAGCTCACGTTGTGGTGAAAACGGAGAATGAAGTTATTGGACACTTGCAGAGTAGGGGACAACAACAACAGTCTATGGAAAAGTCGCCAATGATGCTGCCAACTGTTCCTTTCTCTTTTCCTGGCCAAACTTTTGACACAAAGTGTCAAAAATTGATACTTAATGTGTGGGACTTTTTCCGAAGGGTTAAGAAGAATCCTGATATTCTTGATGAAATTAGAACGCCTCAAGAAAGGGCTGCTGCTGCGTTGCATATTAGCGCTGCGACGATTGGGAAAATTGGCAAAAATTTTAAACGAACGGGAAAGCTGGAGACCCCAGGGAGGAAACGGAAGAGGGCGAAACCTGTGGTGGACTCGGTGAATGCAGAGCATGAACAAATTATACGCAGTATCATTAAGGAATTTAAAGATAATAGGTAAACTTTAATTTTCAATTTGGGAAAGGGTCTTTGAAAACTAAAGAAATGGATTTAGTGTTATTATAATGATTCCTCTCTCTTTGATTGTTTATAGAGTAACGCCAACTTTACCTTTGATATTAAATGAATGCCGAGAACGAATAAATTTCCAAGGCGGAGCTACCAGTTTTAGACGCATTTTGGTGCGGATGGGGTTTAAAGGCTTGTCATCGAGTAAAATGTCCTCGTCCAGCAATACATCCTCATCAAAGTACAAATCAATCACTTCAAGTTCCAGTGTTGCCACATATTCGAAATCGTCCAATGCTCAATCTATGGAAGTAGTAAAGAGTGTAGACCCAGAGCATAGCTTCTTGTCCGTCCCATTAACAACGCCAACATCGTCGCCCACCAAAAAAGTGGCTTTTAGGGCTGTCATTCCTTCTTCCAGTTCTAGTTCGCCAACCAAAATGGAATCTTCCGTTAATAGTTCTAATCTGGCGTCTCGCGTTGTAAATATTTTAGGCAATAATGTTCTCCAGCTTGGTACAACGGCGAAAGGAGAGCCAATTACGATATCTCAACAAACTGCAGCAGCCCTTGCCCAAGCATCGTCGAGATTAGGAGATGGACCTCAAACTATTCATGTTTTACAGCCAGATAACACCATACAGCAAATTCAGATTCTTTACGCAAATATGACGTGAAATGTTGGTTAAAAATTGTTAGCATGTATGTGCAATGTACAGTTTACAACATCATTTGTATTGTATAAGAGGAAATCATGTCCCTCCAGTTTACGAAATAACTACTTCCAAAACGTGGAGTTCTCGTATCTGGAAATCAATGTTTTTAAATATCAATTAACTGATATAATTTTACTCAAACAATTTTTACGATTGATATGGTGTAAGTTTTATGTGCTTTATATGTGATTATAATGTATTTATGACTAATTATACAGAACGTGGTCATATATTAATTCTTCTATTTTGGATGTTCTTCGTTTATTATTGTGGAAATAAAAGTTTTATTGTGGCAAAACAATTAATATTACTCTTGAAAGAACAATACTAATTTTATTAATATTAAAAATACTCTCAACTCTTGAGCCCAACACAAAATAATATCGTTCAGTTAATATAATACCTCAACATTGATCAAAAATAATATTATTTGGTAGCCCACCCTTACTCCAGCTAATTAGTTTAATGGAAATATACCCTCGCCCGAAATGGAAAAAAGAGTTTACTATCTATCTTGTGCCTCTTGAAATAAGCAAAATGTCTTTAACTTTTACAAGTTCGCCTTTTGCAAATTGATCTTCAAGTTTTCAGCTAACTTGGACAAAAACTCGAATGTCTCCATGTATTCTTTACGGTCAACACTATAAAGAAAAGAATCAAGAAAAAAAATCCATTACATGTTATATCTTTTTAGCCAGATGTTAATCAAGAAAAACATGAATGATTGCATGATTATGAACTCACTTCATCGACCCTTTCACACAAATGGCCAAATCTTTGGTCATATGACCAGCTTCGATTGTGGAAACGCAAGTTTCCTCCAATATTTCACAGAATCTTCGCAATTGCTCGTTATTGTCAAGCTTAGCACGGTGCAAAAGACCTCGGGTCCATGCAAAGATTGAGGCGATGGAATTAGTAGAAGTTTCCTTTCCTTGTTGGTACATACGGTAATGCCGAGTGACCGTTCCATGGGCAGCCTCAGCCTCCACAGTTTTGCCATCAGGGCATATCAATACACTGGTCATCATTCCAAGAGACCCGAATCCCTGAAATAAGAAATATCAAATGGTCAAGATGGTTATATTGCCTAATTACTCATCATTACTCACACGTAACATTGCAACATGATGAATGATGACTGTGGATTTCTTACCTGCGCCACTGAATCAGACTGGACATCACCATCATAATTTTTGCAAGCCCATACGTAACCACCTATTAAGATGTAAAATTAAGAAATTGTTAGTTAAACAGGCTGCATATGCACGGATATATGGTCACAATGTGACGCGAAACTCATATGACTTACCTTCTGATTTCATGCAATAGGCAACCATATCGTCAATCAGCCTATGTTCATACCAGATACCTAAAGCCTCATACTTTGATTGGTATTCCTTGTCGTAGATTTCTTGGAAAATATCCTTAAAGCGTCCATCGTATCTTTTCAGGATAGTATTCTTGGTGGACAAGTACAACGGAAGTTTTCTATCCAGAGCATATTCCATTGAGGAATATGCAAAATCACGAATGCTTTGGTCAGTGTTGTACATACCCATTGCAATTCCAGAACTGTTAAATTCATTAACAACATGGGTAATGGTTTCTCCTCCATTCTTTGGAACGAAACGCATTTCCAATGTACCAGCACCGGGAACAAGGAAGTCCGTTGCCCTGTACTGATCACCGTGTGCGTGACGTCCAATCACAATCGATTTCTTCCACCCGGGAACAAGTCTAGGAATGTTTTTACAAATAATAGCTTCCCGAAATACCTGATTGAGAAAAATACCCATTTTCATTTTATAAGTGTACACAGTACACGCATGTGTCAATTTATATCATTTTTCGTACCGTTCCACCCAAAATGTTACGGATAGTCCCATTTGGAGACTTCCACATTTGCTTCAGATTAAACTCCTCCACTCGTTTCTCATCAGGAGTCTGAAATGACCAAGATCATCATTTAAAAGTTTAGTCTCGTAAACGATCATAAGTGAAAGCACCGAAAGAAGTAGAAGTGAAACTCACAATTGTAGCGCATTTAATGGCGACATTGTACTTCTTGCAAGCGTTGGCACAATCAATTGTCACTTGGTCATTAGTTGCATCACGGTTCTCGATTCCCAGATCAAACACTTTCAGGTCTATATCCAGGAAAGGAAGAATGAGCTTATTCTTGATGTCATCCCAAATTACCCTAAATTAAAAGTTACACATAATTTGGGGCTACATACATCTTTTAATAGCAATGTTAATCTTTCTCGCAATACATACATTTGACATTTGCGCATTTTAGACAAAAGTAAAATCACAAGGAATGTAAGTGATCGCTATTAGGCTTACCTGGTCATTTCATCTCCCAAGATGTCCACAACGGGAGACACTGCAAATATAAGCATGAATTAATTACACATTTTGGAAAACGATATTTAATTCCAGGAAAACCCACAATTCATCTTTTCTTCAGATAAATAAGTTGATAATCAGTTACCTTTGATCTTTTGTCCAGACATAGCTTGTTTGTTTATCACCAAACTTTTTTGGAATTCTGAACAAGGAATTAAAAAATTAGTAATGAACGACATGATTGCTGTAGGCAAGTTTAAAAATATTTTAAATTAAAACCAAGTGTGCAAACGAAGATGATTTTTGTAATAAAAATGAGGTTTCTGATTTAAAACGCCCAACGATTTTTGTAACCTCACAACGCAACGTTAGCTTTTCAGTTCGTGCATCAACTATCAACTTGTCAACTTTCTTTTGCATTACTTCTATAAATAGTGTTCGAGTAAGTACGTGGCCAGTGTTTATAAACATTAAGAAAAATGAGATGCTTCAAAGGTCATTTTTTGCAAATTCATCAGTCTTTATCATCGCCAAAAATCTATGCATTTTGATGTCAAGGATTATTAAGCATGAGATGAAATGGCGTCACAACGGTAACTGGTCATTCCAATTGTAATGTATTTTAAATGGAGTTTTTACAGACCTAGGCGGGCTCTTTACTCCTCCAAATGAAGACCGATTTTAATGA
>JAQIWN010003653.1:0-12676 GCA_034699025.1 Entomobrya cf. arborea Gr-Col-00668
CTGGTATGGACATGATTGCGCCTAACGTAAAATATGCGTGCTTAAGGAGCAGCTATGTATTATAATGATCAGGCATAAATATTTTTAATTTGTATCTTGTTATACAAAATAGATAGTTTTAAATTGGTCAAAAGTGCAATGCAAGTGATAAATTTAAGCTTATAAACGTTTGTACTATTTTCGATTAGATCTTAATGGCTAAATTAGAACACTTCCTAAGCCTATCAAAAATAATAAATAGTTTACATTCAAACATGAAAGAAATTTACGACCATGTTTATAATTTCACTTATGCCAGTTACCTTCCAGGGAATCATTTTAAAGCCAACTGTAACCCTGTTAAATTTTAACAGAGGGCATGTATTTGGTTTTTCACTATTGCTAGTAAAGCCGTGGGTTAAGAAAATCTTCTCTATCATTCAATACAATTCTCGTTAACCAACCCAAGTGAAGTGAAGCCCTTAGATCAGGTGAAATGAACTAGTCACACTACAATATTTACTTTACATTTGTTATAAGAGGGAGTTTCTTAACTGAATAGAGGCGAGAGGCCTGGCTTTTGAATGGTAGAGACAAAACTGGTTAAAATCATTATTCGCTAGACAATACTAACTGCCTTGTAACTTTACTAATCTTCATGTT
This sequence comes from Entomobrya cf. arborea Gr-Col-00668, assembly GCA_034699025.1. Taxonomy (NCBI): domain Eukaryota; kingdom Metazoa; phylum Arthropoda; class Collembola; order Entomobryomorpha; family Entomobryidae; genus Entomobrya; species Entomobrya cf. arborea Gr-Col-00668. The sequence continues at coordinate 643 of JAQIWN010003653.1, forward strand.
TTTCCTACGCATAGCCATACGTTTCTTTTCATGGAGTATTAGTTTTGTTAGTATGCAGTGGTAGTGTTATCCAATATTTCCGCCTAGATTTAAAAAAAAAATTGATAAAAAAATGATCTAGAATATTGTACTTCACAAAATTTACATTTTTATTTTAAGTCATTCGTCTTAAATATCCTTGTAACAAAAAGATGTGAGAGTCAAGCGGTGGCATTGTGGCTACTCACACGTGATCACTGCACATCACACTTTAGCTGGGGTGGAAAAATGTATACAGTGTCATGTGGTAACAAACATCTATATTTAACCTTTTCATTTCGCCAATCATTATTATGTAAGTATGTATATTTGACCGAATTACACTTTTATTGCTCTAGAGATTGAAAGTAAGTGGCAAGACGGAATGTGAAAAAATGTGGATTACAAAGATATGAATTTCATATATTCTTACCCTCATTTAGTATTCTTATATTGATTGGAAGCCGTTTACACGCAAATTCAGTGCGTAAAAATCCGGAAAAGGGTCTTTCGATAGAAAAACGACAAACAGAAAGCACAGTAATAAACCTTTTGTCTTGTTTCTTTGTGTTCACCAAACATAATCAAGATTTGACTGGTTGCCATTTACCAGCTAGCTCATATTAAAGCTCAAAAATAAATTATTTTAATAATCAATTGCTGCATAACTTTCTGTGCCAAAGTTATTCTATGCAACTACAGAGTTTCGTACTTTTAACGTTCACTATGAATAAAGTGTTCTTTTATTATTCAACCCTTCCATATATCCCGTATTCACTGCACATGCACAGTAGCTCAAATGATGCACTAGACACACAAAACGTGGTAGGAAAATTTGTGTAGACGATCGTATCAATTAAGAATATTACGATATTGAGTCATCAGACCTTTGTCGTCACCACTGGAAATATCATTATCACAGATAAATATTTCGGAAGGTAAAAATATAAATATTTAACAGAAACGAGTACAAGAACTAATTCTGCTCCCAAAAAGGTCTTTTTTTGCTCTTGTCGTCTGGTATTTTCGTCTCGGAGAACAGAAAAACAAGCAGTTCAATTTAGAATGCAGCATTGAATAACAACGAAATGCATCCTGAATAAAACCCTTCGTGCAAGGAATGATCAAAGAAAAAACCCCGACCGTGATGGATCGATACTTGAGGACGTATTGTATATGACAAAGTTTTAATTAACTCACAACCTCCTGTCTTTGTCCTTTGTCTCTTCTTCAACTTTTTGAATTCAATTATCACTCTTGTCGATCTGATAACTGATATGATAGATACGTATTTATTTTCTATCGAGTATCAATTTGCCCCCGAAAATAAATATAATGAAGGACGATAAATTATCAAGGTGTCTACAAAAATACATCAACACTTCAACTAACAAGAAATATATACTTTTAGGGAAGTAGGCATGGAAACGTACATATTTTGCTAGACAACACTTTAGAATAATATTTCACCTTTTAAAATAAAAAGGCATCTTGAAATAACGCAGATAGAAATCAGTTTTTTGTGTGCAGACAGTCAAAGTCGTAACCTCTTTTTTAACAAAAAAAACTAAAATTTATGATATTGTTGACTTGCTTTGCACCAAATGCATCTTTCCTTCATTTTCTCACACAGCCATTTATACCCATGTAGTTGCCATGTATTTATATACTTGAGTACCGTTATAGCTCATTGAAGAAAGCCTTCAGTACACTTTTGCTGCTGTAAAGTAATAAACAGTCATATTACAATATGCAACGAGTCCAGCAAGATGAGCTGTATGGGTTTTTTTTAGGTGTCTGGTCAAATATGTTGTCAAAGTTAAAAAAGTTTATATGCGTGTTATATGTTCAGAATTCAACGAGCTCTGTCAGTATTTTATGTTTAACGTATTCCCTTCGGTACAGCAAGAAAGGGATGAAAAGTGACGTACCCTACGAAAAATTGTTGTTTTGGTTCAGTTCGTACCTTTTATCTTAAAGAGTTGATTCATCACTTCAAGCCTGCTTGTGAGGTCAGTGAAATAAAAAAAATAACTATGAAAAGTATCCTTGTACCCTTTCCTGTAAAAAAATTAAAGGGTATCATCATCATTTTGGGTAGTTTGGCTAGCAATATGAAAATGCAAGTTGTATGACTTGGTGTGTGCAACGTACTCATTTGACTAGGAAAAGTCTCCGTCTAATTTTAAAATGTATACGAAAACTGATATATTGGTGAGGAACAAATTACCATGCTAAGCTATAATAAAAATAGAATAGGAATAAGATCAATATTTTTACATAGTCCTTTTATTTCGTTTCTTTTATTGATAAATATTTGTAAAACAAATACGTAAAAACCAACCAACATATTATCATACGTTTTAATTTAAGAAACATGACAAAACCAATTTGAAAATATTAGCTCACATATGTAAATGGTATATATAGTCATATTATAGGGAAATAAAACTGTTAAAATGCTCTAAAACTTAAGAGAACAAATAATACACAAAATTTACATTTAAAGAAATGATAGCTCTTAATCCAATTAGGAATTACTTATTTCTAAACTTAAGTTAATAATCAATAAAGTTGTATTATTTTTAGCTCTTTATTTTACAGCTAATTTTTTTAAATTCGATATTGACTGAAATTAAAATTTGAGTATAAGTTATATCAAGAAATTAGTGTTGTCAAACTATACGTTAGTACCGGTTATTTTCTTCGCAATATTCAACATGGGCTTATATCGTATATTTCTTTTTAATATAATTTCACACTACCTATTTTTAACGTATTATATTTCGTAATTATTTCTACTTTGATTTAGCAGCACTGCGTGATCTTGTTAGAATTTTCTTACTACATTCGGCATAATTTTCAACAGCAGCATCATCTTTACATTTCCTTTTTAAGGGATAGCCATTTACGAATAGTAAATCATCTCCATCATTTTTGACTACCTCTTGTCCAGCACAATGTACATGTTTTCTAATGGCAGATGATGATGATGACTCTACAGAAAGTGGCTCCCCTTTAGTTGCATCGAATGATTAATTGTTTTTACTCCCACAAACCTCCAACTTGTATTTTTGTAAAATTTCGCCCATATCGTCAACAAGCTCATGAAAGCTCACGTCACTTTTCTTCTTTACAGTTTGTAATTCACGAGAGACTTTGGACAACTCTTCCGTTTTCGTACATATTGTAGCATTTAAATCAGCTATTTTTAAGTTCATCTGTTCTTGTTCCTTTTGAAATTCCGTTATTTCATCTTGCTGGACACTAGTGGTTTCATTCAATTTCTCAATGTGCTTACTCAAAGTTTCATTTGCTGAAATTTTTTGCACTGAGACATCACTAATTTCGACGATTTTGGACTCCAAATATTTTATTTGCTGGTCTCTTTTTCTCAAGATATTACTAAGTTTTTCCTCAGAAGCTTGTAAATTTTCTATTTTGCAATTATGCTTTGCTAATTGACTTTCACTTTCACCGAGTCTCATTTGCAGATCTTTAACCTGTTTCTCTTTTTCACTACTTTCTTGTTTTGTACTTACAAATTTTTCATTTAAGGTGATATAATTATCTTTGTGAGTATTCATTTGCCCAACAGCCTCGGTAATTTCTTCATCTGCCTCTTTCATCGCCATATCATTTGCATTTCGAAGAGACTCGACTTAGCTCCTTAAGTCGTCTAACTGTTCTTCATACACTTTTCGTTCAGCAATCAATTTTTTATACAGTTGTTCGTCGTTGACAAACTTTTGACTCAAATATTTATTTCCACTAACAAGCCTTTCAATGTCTTTTCCAAATTTAGCATAATTATTTACAAGTTCATTACAGTCGATAATCTCTATCGAATGAACTTCCTCAGTAGGCTCCCTCTGATAAGCATTTTCTTGGTTATTAGCTTCAGGTTGTCTTGAATTTGGATTAAGCGTAAGTCGACTTGTGTTAAAAGCTGGTGGAAATTGACGTGGAACTAAATGTGGAACTTGCGGTGGGACTGGTGGTTGAACTTGTGGCGGGACTGGTGGCCTAAACGCTGATGATGTTGCTGGGGAAAAATTACCCGTGAACTGTGTTAAATTGCCAGGAGCTATATATCGACCACATTGTTGCACAAATCGTGGGTTAACATAACAACCATATGCCCTTGTATTATCATTTGTATTAACTTGATGAACAGGAGGATAATGATAAGGAGTATAATTGTTTGGGTTTGCTGTTGGATATGGGTATCTTCCCCCTAATTCCCTATTCGGATAATTATTCATTTTAAAACTATTTTTATTCGCCTACGTCGTGAAGAAAAAATAGAAACAGTAACCGACAAAGTGTACAGTGTACAAAAAATGAAATGACCTTTTACTTGACTCACAAAAAAATCGCATGAAACTGAGTTGAATTGTTGCATCTGATCACCGAGAGAGTCTGGCTGAGAATGTTATATTTGTATCAGCTTTTTACATAAAACATCCAAATACACTGTACTTCAAGACAGACATGTCGAGTTACGTTAAATATGTATGCACTCCTTCTTGCATAAAATTGATAAAATTATCATACTCACAAAAGTGTGATATGAGATGGTGGCAGATGTTTTGTCGACTAATTCCAAAAGGTAAAGGTCAAAGATTGTAAAAAGGTTCACATCTAACGAAAGAAATTATCTTCTTAAGTCAAGCCACTTATTTAGGTTAAGATAAAAACAAAAAGTGTTTATTTTGGGTTGTGGGGGATTCCAATACATAGAAATTTTCTGCTACTGAAAATGCACAACATTAAAGTAAAAATACAATTTTATTGCTTTGAGAAAAACATGTAATTCGATTCGAGAACATAATATTGTCAACTTTTATTCATAAGTATCCTTTCTAATCTCTGGCTGTAAATTTTTTGTATAAAGATTTAATAGTTGGGTTGAACGCTTCAGCTTATTCTTAGAACTGTTATTTGTGTGGTTTATGGTTTTCCAGTTTACATGCATCGCTGCACTTTGATGTGGTCGACTTGTGAGGATTGCTTCATTAATTTTTATGATAAGGTTTCCTTTGTAATGGTAAATAGAAACTTAAAAATACAAGAGTGTGTGAGGTGAACCACAATTATACGAATGAATGGGTTACACGACTTTCAAAATTTTTCAAGTTTATTGCAGTTTATTACCAGTTGTGTATAAGTGTGAAAAACACAGTAGTTAACCTCCTACGCCACAACTTTTGCTATAAAGGGTAAATGCTCCCCTGAGGTTCCTTACAAAAAAATTGCTTCTAAAGTGCGCCGAAAAATATACTATATCACTATATTATATTACGTTGCACTTACTCATTCACCTCCTTTATTGAAATGAAGTCATTTCACTTTTATTATGTTGTACCAAAAATGAACGGTCAAGTTATATTTTTCCTTTTCCTAAAATAATCCTATTTCATTTCTCTCTTTCTAATAAAAGACTGTCATTTCAAAAAAGACCACGATGAATTTTTAACTACAATAGATAAAACGGTTTCTACATGACAGGAAATGAGATTTATCGAGAATCAACCTTGTAGTTATTATGTCAGTCATACATAAGATCTGATTTCAAGAACATGAACTAATATATTAGCAAATATGTAAGATGATATAATGCTAAATGAATGCATGTTATTAAAAAGCTTCCCACAGTCGGAAATGCCCCAACCCAGAAATACAGCTAGGTATGTATTGGTTTTGTATGATATACAGATATTTAGACTTCAAATATAGTTTTGCTATTATTTCAATCATAATAATTATTAGCTATCCTTCTAAATACAATCAAACGTGTTTCTCTGTGTTTTCGAGAAAGGATTTATCTTCCTTAATTAATGCATTAATTTAATAGGTAACCAAATAAAGGTTTATTTTTTGTAATATTCTTTCGTGCATATCATGAGGCATTTATAATTCAGCTTGTTGTCGGTTACCCATGAGCTTTTAACACGGACATAAAATATGTGATGACATTTCAGCAAACAAGATATGGAGCAAATATATGTAACTCAATATTGTGGGCTTCTTTACCGAGAAAATCGTAACGATGCATTCTTATTTTTCTGTGCTCGTCATCATTATCTCACAACTTCATCAATACTGAGCTTTTGGTAAAATTATACAACTATCCTTTTTCAATCAAATGTCGTTTCAAAGGAATGCGGAGGTAGATGTACCTAATTTTGAGTACAATAGTAAACGTTGTGCTACTTAATTACATTCGAAGCAGTGTTGTCTTAGATTTGATTTTTGCTTGAGAGAAAATCAAACGATAGAATTATAATGATGGGTCTCGAAAACTTATGCTGAGATCTTAAAATACTGAACTCAATTTTTTAAACATGTATTTATCAAATTGAAAACTTCCGTCTTACAATAAGTTAAAGCCTTTTGATTTTTATGGCCTATCTTTCAAAAAGGGTAACCGTTTACTATCGATCAACAAATGTTTTTGAAATAACATTCGATTATGATATAATAATCACTGTTAAAGTCGATAACTTGAACTTATTTTTCTGTAAAGATGAAAAATATGTTTATGTCATGAGAATAAAAGGTGAAGACATATTTATCTGGTAATCCTTAAGATGTTAAATAAATGAATCACCACACTGCACTGCATCGTAGCATCATGCGTGTCACACAGATGGGCTAAAGCTAAACAACGAAACGTATTTATTTTCACTTTGTGGCTTGTATGGTTTTATAAAAGAGTAAAACAACAACTTGTAAAATACTAATATATTTATATACATGCGTAATATTAATATTCGTATTAAATAGTTTGTAACAAAATATCAGTTAATGATTATAACTCTTTCTGCCTGGAAACACTTGTTGTATTATGACAGACAACCTGTTTTCACTTAACAAAACGACAAACAACTTGACTTGTGCCATTCTACGTAAAACTTTTATTTCACAGACTTAAATTTAATGAATGCATAGAACAGATTTTTAGAGATATAAGACGAAGATAATTCACAACCAAATATTTATTTCAAATGACAATGTCTGGACATGGTACTGCTATACTAAAATGAAGTAATCCTTTTTGCAGAGATTTTGCGTAAGGTTTAGGATATAGGATTGATTTAACCAGAAATACCCAGTTTTCATCGTCAGGACACCAAACTTATCATTTGGGAAAAAAATAATAATGAAACGAAATACAAATTGATAAATGTATGTATAATTGGATTATATACACGATAACCTAAACAATACATCGTCATTATTTTTTTACCAAACGTTTTTTAAGTAAATTAATATATTTACACAATCGATGGAAACTTGTAGTTCGAATTAAACTAAAAGTACATTTGTATTACAATATCATAAATAAAACTTTTTAATTAACCAATGAATTTTCCAGCATTAAAACTTTCTATGATACAGAATGTAAGCGGGGATATATTAAGGTTTTTCTGAAAAGTTTACTTTACATATCTAAAGCATTAAAATTTTTTATTAGGTATCACTATTTTTACTATTAGATTATCAGTTTGTGGTGTTTTCTTTACTGCTCACGTCTCATAGTCAGTTAGTATCGCTGCTTGATCCACTTGAACTTGATGTGCCGCTAATTTCCCCCATCTCCTCGTCACCTTCTGTGTTGGACTTCTGAAAAAATAAAATGTGTTTTCATACTTAAAAAACGAGAATATAAAGCAGTGTATTGATCTCTCACTAAAAAGCTAATTATTCATTCACATCATAATTACTAACTAAAAAAAGTGTACCTTATGGAAACGAATCTGAGAAACTTCTGGCAAATTAATTATTACTTTGGTCTGGGGTTCATTGTGGTTCTTCGTATCGTTATCATTTCCACACTGTTTTTTCGCTGCATTGCTATCAGTCTCGACATATTTTCTCTTTATTTGTGTAGCTTCCGGGGAATTTTCTTGAGATTCTAAATTGGCGACTTCATTACATCTACTGTCACTGGTAAACTTTTTGTCCTCATCCACTGCTGCTGTTTGTGACGATGATGACCCTGACAAACTTTCTTGTTCGAAAGAAGGAGATGAACATAACTGCAACTGCTCATTTTGGTTTGGAAGATTTTCTGGAAAAATTACACTATATCCATTCTTAAAAATTATTCTTAAATCCTCGTTCACTTTCTTTGACGAATTTAAATCTCCCTCCAATTCTGTTATTCTTGTCGTTTTTAAAAATAGTTCAAACTTTAATCTTTCTAAATCCTGGTTCTCGATCGTTAATGATCTCAAATTATCATTTAAACTTTGGATTATTGTAGAGTTCTTCCTCAAAATTTCCACAGTTGTTTCCCTTTGCTTCTCTGCTTCTTTCAAGAGATCGTCATGTTCAGTTTGTAATTTATTTAGTTGTTCAGTTGTCGTTTTGTTACAATTTTCTAAAACGTTCACTTTCTCCTTATAACCTTCTAATTCCTTATCTCTCGTTTCCATAGCATTCTTATTTAAATCTCTCTCTATTCCCAAAACTTGAGTGATTTCACCAATTTCCTTAATCTTTTCGGAAATCGTTCCCTCCAACTCATCAACGCGTGTTTTAAAACTAGTCTTCAAATTTTCCACACAAATTTCATTCGCTTTGTCTTTCGCCACCAAGTCATTAACCCTCTTTTCCAGATCTCTATTTGTCGTTTGCATCATTTTAAAATCACTCTGAACTCCAGCCAACTCATCACACTTTCTATTATACTTTCTCTCCCATTTTTTAATAATTTTATTCTTATTTTCCAAATCCTCATTTAATTTTCCTTCTGACGATTCCAATTGATGCACTTTATCTTTATATTCGTTTATCTTAATTTCCCCCTGTGCCTTTTCCTGACCCAAAGATTCCACTATTTTCCCCTTTTCCTCCAACTCCTTCTTCATTTTTCGTTCAGACATCTCAAAGTTGAGCACCTTAACATTTAGATCACTAATCGTATCTTCATTTTCCCTAGCTTTCGCCTCCAGAGCATAAATATTTCTATCCTTTTCTTCTGATTCACTTTTGGTAGCAACATGCATAGCATTAAGGTGCACAAAATTGTCTCTCCAAACAGCCTCCTCTGATTTAGCTTGACGAACGTCATTCTCACACTTTTTCTTTATTTCATCGTTTTCAAACCTGATATCAGCCAGCTCCTGCTCTTTTTCTAGTAGCTGAGCACTTAAAGCGTCCTTTTCTGCACTCAATTTATTATTAGACTGATTTAACTTTCTCCTATTTTCTAATTCTTTTTTCAGAGCATTTTCCGTAAAATCAGAGAGCTTGTCTAAAGCCTTATAATGATAAGCCTTGTTTGCATTTAGAGCCTCAAGTAATATTCTTTCAGTCTCCTGCTCATTTTCTTGCGTTTCCTCAAAATTATTACTTGTGGAAGCTGTAACTGGAACAACTGCTCCTAAATTTTCTTCTGCTGGGGAATTTGGGAGCTGTAAAGGTTGTGAGGGTGCAGATTGAAAAGAATGTGATTGTGGTGGAGTCTCGACTACTGATATTGTTTGCACCGGTGGAGGAGGGGGTGGTATTTGTACTCTCACAGGAGGTACTAGTGATTGTCTTGGAACCCATCTATCTACGGTAACTTGCTGTTGAATGGATTGTGTTAAAAGTATATTGTTACCGTAGCCCACCTGTGGCATTCTCGTAAGGTTATTTGTCATTGGAACTGGTGGTGGTGGTGGCACGACAGTTCTATCATAATATGGTTGATATGCGTGATGATGATAATTGGACGATGATGATTGTGAAGGATGTTGATTGGGAGGGAAATAATATTGTAAATTTGCTGGCGGATTTTGGTTGGGAGGCATTTGATTAAACTGTCTGTTTGTTGATGCTCCTTGATTACTTGGATGATCACTCATTTTGAACCAAAATATTTTCACTACAAATTTTCAATTAACGTTTTCTATTATTTTAAGTCTAGCTGAACTGATGAGTTTATAAGTTGGGATAATTGTTTAGTCTTTATATTGGCTGTAACTATATAACTATATACATAACTAAGCATTTATGCATATCACTGTAATTTGAAACGTTCCAGACAGAAAAGTGAGAAAAAAATGCAACAGGAGCAGTAAATCTTGAGAAGTTTATATGTACTCGTCACCAAGCAAACTGAGCGTGAGGACGATGAGTGAGCTAATTCGTTTATGAGCTTGTTTGCATGTTGACTTGTTGAGTGTGCTCTGACTGATGTGATAATGATATCCTCATTTATTACACGAGCTGAGGCATCGGAGGGCCAGTCACCAGTACGGCAGTGGAAAAATAAGAATAGACATCCTTTACACCATTTAGGTAGAAAACGTTTTCCGTCGCATTACACGGCGTAGGAACACATGTTGATGTGTATGCGTGTTCTTGGGCAGTATTACACACTGATTATATAATATACACTCGATATAGATATATACCCTAAATTGGTTCTTTACCTTGCCTTATAGGTACAAGTTATGGTTCTGCCATTTTCATAATGGAAAAAAGTGAGAGCAGTTGAATATGCGATTTAGGGGAAGAAAAGTTATAAAGATTCCCTTTGCACTTTTACATCATATTCTTGCATAAGCTATCCGTATAAATAATCATTGTATTTTTTACTTTATTTATCAATGAGTGATTTCACAGAGAAGATAAAAAGTATTTTATTAAATATACAAATAATACTTAAAAAATCGTTATTACAGCTCTATTCACATAAAAAAGAATACTGAAAATAAATCGCAGAATACGACATGGTACGGCATGGTACGGCATGGTACGACAGCAATCTATTTTTCAAAGTATATTATTTTAAAAAAGCTTCGGTGACATGCGTACATATACTTTCAAACGTATTTAATATATGTACATAAATATTATATATTAGTCATGCTTTCAAACATATCGATACATACATTATTAGAGTGCATTATAAAGCCATATAACCGTACATGGCAATGACTTTATATAAATGTTCATTGAAAAGAGTTTTTGTTCTAATATTTTTTATGCATTTTGCAAGCTACACATAAAAGTATTCTCGAGAACATCGGTGGTGGTTTTTTGGCTGTTGATATTGGTTATTATATGATGTACTGTCTGTTAACAAGGGAATACAAAAATTATTTTAGCCAGCTCACTCTTCAACTTTGATTTATTTTCGTTATGTCTGTTTAGGGACAAAAGCTGTTTTTAAGTACAAAAAGTTAAACTTTTTAATTATCTTGTTGTGTTTCAAATAAAATTTCGTAAAATTTTCAACAGTATTAAAAATACACTAATAATTAGTTTATGTTCTAGTACATCATCACTACAATTAGGACTACACTTTGTTTGAAAACGAAACCTAGTAATATTATTGATAGGAATAACTTATGCTACTTTTTACATCGGATTGAAAATCCGATTTTATAAATATTACAAAAAAAAAATTCTAAAATGTGTTATTTTGTGTTTTCGTATATTATTTAATGAATAAACATCCAAGATTTATACATGAAGCGTATAGTATAACGGTAAAGTATATAGGTAATAGTATTAATTTTACACGTATTTTATTTCTACGATCCCTTTACTGTATTAGAAGAAATTTTTTGAAAAGAGTTTATCATGCAACATTATAATTTACCGACATAAATATTCAGAAGAAATTTTGTTTCGTTTGATCACTTTATAGTTAAGATGTAAAAGATGAATACTTTTCACTCTTATTACTCAATTCTTCTGGATTATCATCATGTCATGTTTCCTCATCTTTACTGCTTCCGGTCATTTCTGTTTGCTACTTCGCAATCTACCTGACCTTGATACGTTACCCTCAGTCCTCAGTGCTTAGTTTCTAGTAAAAAACAATAAAACAAGTGTGTTTAAATAAAGTAATATGATGTTACTGCCAATGAACTCTTATTTATAAAAGATTGTCATTTGGAATGTCGGAATGTCTATACAAGTGCTAAATATAATACCTTATTGAATTTGAGTCTTATAAATCTTCAGTAAGCTAAGTAAAATGTTTTGAGAACCAGAATGGTCAGTCGAA
>JAQIWN010003654.1:0-12675 GCA_034699025.1 Entomobrya cf. arborea Gr-Col-00668
AGGAAAAAACCATGTTGGACTGGCCCTTTTCAGGCCTGGGCTTGGGTTAGGCTAGGGTCGGGCTCGGACAGTTGTAAAATATTTTAAGGAACTGAAAAATATGTAGTTATGAACGGATAAAAAAATTTTTATGAAATAAAATATTATATTTATCTCCTTATGTGACAAATTAATATAGAATCAAACATGTAGCTTCAGATTTGAACATGTATGTAAGTTCTATAATTAGCATCTACTATTCTTCCTTCAGAAAATTTCGATGTTTTACTTAAAAAATCACAACTGTCCGAGCTCGACCCTTGCCTAACCCAAGCCCAGGCCTGAAAAGGGCCAGTCCAACATGGTTTTTTTCCCTTTATTTTTTATGATGTTGGAATCTAAGCAGATGTGTAAACATCATTTTTCAGTGTACCACGTTTTGGAAAGTAAATTTTAGATGTTCCTACATATTTAAATGAATACATTAGTTTTCTTATCGTGTGTATTTTGCAACTGTGTGTGAGACAGTTTTAATTATCAGGAAAACATATTGTTGGATTAGTTCTCTAAAGAGATGAAATTATTGCATATTTAATTACAATTCAGGAATTGGATATCGGTTTGTGTAAATTTTTAGCAGTAATGTGCAAATTACCTAAAGGATATTTGCACAGAGTTGTCTGCGGCTCGTGAAGTGAAGAAACAGAAGAAAGTGAAATTAGTTAAGAATGAATAAATGTCAAGTTGCATTGCCGTTAGATGTAGATCACATACTTTAGTGAAAATATAATGTAAATAGACTTGATTTTAAGAAATCCAAGCAATGGTCAATTTTAGTTTAAAGCAACTGTCCTATCTTTCGATTTTTATCCTTTTGTAATTGGATTTTTTAAGTTTATCAGCAAGTTTGTCTTTTACTTTTAATTCAACTCTAAAATCTAGTGTGTAGGCTTAAAATTTCCCAATGAAATTTAAAATGGAAACTGTTCTTAGTGAGGATTTTCCCAGCAACACAACTTCCCAGTCATACAAAAGTGCTCAGGAAACATTAAACATTTCTCAAGTTAATGCATCGCCAAGTTTAATTCATGAATGTAGCTTGAAAACGTTTTTAGTTTATATTTTCATTTTTATTTTCGTTTGCTTTGTTTTATGTGTTTTGCTCATTTGGGTGATCTATTAGCAGTATTACCTCTAATTTTTTTTTGTAGATGTGTGCGGTTTATAATTGATTTGAATTATATAGAACAAAGACAAAGTATCGCTTGTAATGGTAAAGATTTTTTACCAAAAACTCCTTCGGAATGGAATCACCCCAGCCCAATACTTGTGAACAGGAAACAATGGACTCGTCCCAACCATTTGGCCCATGGAACAATGAAGACTATGATTGTGTTGGTAAAAGTGTTATACCAATAATTCTTTTTATGTTAGTCTTACCATTGATTTTATTTTTTCCAATAATTTGGTTGCGTATTTGGCCAAATTGAATATTTTTTGTAACATAATTTCTTCGACAAATGACTGGATTTTATGTTTGCTTGAAGTGTTTTTTGCAGTGTTGTAATTTAAAGTAACTTGAAAATACTCCGGTAAATGGTTGGCTATTGCTGAAAACCTATTGACACCAAGATCAACATTGAAAGTACAGGTAAGCAATTTTTAATTTCGATTTCAAAGTAATTGATTTGTTAATATAAAGAACACATTTAGATAAAGAAATTAGTATTTCCTTCTAAGCATAACATAAATACATGGCGTCTTTTTAGTTCCTACTAAAGTACTTGCGACATCCTACTAAAATAAGTGTAACCATGTGGCGAAAACTAGAGAAAATATTTAAGAATATAGAAACTGAACAACTTATGCAACCCTTATTATAATTGCATACACATAGTATTTTAATGATTTTATTAGTAATAGATAGATGGATTTTGACATGATTTTTTTTCTAATAATAATAATTGCTCAAGCAAATAGTTTCCCCTTTTAAGAGGCATGATAAAGTTCTTAGATTTTCGGTATATTTGTTATTAATGAGCTCCGAAATTCAACATTTTTTGTATTCTAAATGCAATTACATTTTAAGAAACTTTTTTACATCTTAATAATATACGTATAAAAATATACCAAAAAAATTTATATGCATTATCGATTGGTTCATTTTTTAAATTTTCGTATTCTATGAAATACTGAAATACCTAAGGGGGTTTGCTCTGACCATTGATGACTTTCGGGAATTTAAAATATTGAGAAAATAGCAACTGGTAAAATATTCTAAACATGTTTGTAGTTTCAGGCTGGGCTGATGTAGGCTTTATAAATTATATAAATCAAATGATGAATAGCTACACATTGACGTATCAGCTTCTTGACTAGTTGTCATAGAACGTTCAGCTGCCTCTTTTGTACAATTACGACAAAGCAAATTATACTACAATCACTAGGAAATTGGGACCTAAAAGATTTGCCGTCCCAAGAAAAATTTTCTGAAACTTACGGCATGGCCGTTTTCATATACGGCAAAGATAAATACAACATGATATGTTCAGAACTTGGGCGATTGTGTGATTTCCTGGATCCCACTTGTTCACCAGCAAATTGCTTTATGTCACGAAGTAAGTAAAGTTATGAAATATAATGATAACAAACTAATCATACTACTAATTGTCCATACTAATTATTTTAGCATGCTGCTAATAACCAAATTATTCTGCTCTTGCAAGTGCTGACTACCCTGAGTTTTCTGATAAGAAGATAGTGAAATCTAGCCTTATTTGGCTTTGTTGGAGATGTTTAAATCTAATTAAACGTTCTACTAACATTTTGAATTTGGAAAACTACAAGCTTCAATTATGGCTATTGTATACTAAATTGTCCAGTCCACATTAATACTGATTACATCCATGGTTTGCCCTCTTACAGTTTGCGTAACAAAACTATCTGAAATGGACACGAAATGAGATTTTCTCAACTTCTATCTTCATAAGTGGTAATGATGTTTACAAGCCTTAACTGCTCCAATCTCGTTAGAATTTAGTACTTTCTAAAATACAACCAGTCTTCTTTATGATGAAAAAGCAAAGATATCTCAAGTTTTGAGAAGGTAAAATTTCTAGTGGCCACGTGTAATTACCTTTAGCTTTGTAACTAATCGAATTATCAAAATTGTATCAATACTTAGGTAACAACGATATTTGCATGGATGGTTATCAATATCCCCTCAACGTTTTATAGGTGAAGGATAGAAATTGTACAAAATAGCAGATATTGATATTAAATTTTAAAACGAATGGTGGAATATTCCACCTGGGCATTTATTAATCTTGAGCATCGAGTGACTCCACCCCTGGTCAGCCCCTGTTGTATATTTACTACTTGTGGACGTACTCTTAGGGTGTATCTTTAGTTGGCCAATGAGACGAACTTTTAGTAAATTTAACATGGAGACAGGGGTTGGATTTTGGGTTTTATCATAAGAGGCGTATTCAAAGTAAGCTGTTGATGAACAGTGACAAAGTCCAGCTCACAGTAAATATGTCACTACTTCTGTGTCCACCCATTAAACAAAAGATCACATTTGCAAGACATTTGCAAAGAAATCGCCCACTATAAGAATTATAAGAGGTACCTTGACTTACAAAGATCATCAGTTTGTGTTTGGACTTCGGTCAAAGCTAGTTCGGACCTTTTCCTTAGATTGTAAACTCTCTGGGAACAAAACAACTATCAAGTTACCCCATTATGTTTTACTAGTCAATATGGATACTAATTTTACTATAGACGTTCTTACAATTGGAAGATTTGACTATAGTACAAATATTCCGTTCGAACCCAATCCAACAATAGAAGTTCAATATTTAAATAGGGAAGTCCATGGTTTTTGTTTAGGGAAACGTTTTTCGGTCATCGTGGTTTCAATTGTAGTAATTCTTTACTTGAGCTTCCTTACGTTTTGGCTAATAACTTGGCCAAAAAATTCTACACTCTTTCTCTAAGTTTTCTTTACTTTTGTGACACTTGTGACGATATGAAGCATCTCATGATTTTTCTTTTGCTGATAGTTGTTTATTTGATCCTATTTTACACGTTTTGGCTTAGAACTTTGCCAAAATTTATCAAGTTTTAAAACAAGAGAGACTTTTATTTGTGCAATATTTTGTAAACACAATACAAAATAAACATTGAGCAGACATATACAAGTTTAACCAGACATTCTTAAGTTACCCCAACATCCGCTAAGCTTCAAAATGGAAACTACTTTAAAAGAAAACGTTCCTACAGTTGCGACATCCCAACCTAATACAAATGTTAAGGAAACAGCTAACCCACATCTGTTAGATACTCTGCCTAGTTGTGTTTGTGAGTATAGTACCGCCAAGTTATTCACATATATTGTCCTTGGAATAGTTGCAGCTATTTATTTAAGCTTCGTCCTAATGTGGATATTAATTTGGTAATGAAATGACAATTCTATTTTGTGATCGAGCTGAAAAAAACAGTAAATTTTTCTGGGCTCTTATCTGAATAAAAACTTGCAATCTTAATCATAATAGAGTAATTTAATGTGAGTTTCCTACAACCTAATAGTTTTCTACAAAACAAATCCATTGCACCTTTGAGAGTTTGCATTTTTGGCAGGTGTTGCAATACACAATATTTTGTGCTTTGTACATTGTTATCCGCATGTTTCTAAAATTCTGACCATCCCTTTTTCACAAAGCTTGTGAAATAATCAAATTCTAAAAATCGATTTTTTCAACCAACATCTAGTGAATTTTTATTTGAGCAAATTTTTTAACGAAAATACTATAGTCTGAGATTTTTGTAAAACAATTCCAAATTTACCACAACATAAAATGTCAAAAATGGAAGTTACTTTAACTGAAAAAGTTTCCACGGTTGTAACACCTCCATCCAATGTAACCGTCGTGGAAACACCTTACCAACAACTACAGCTAGAAGAACCTTTGCCTTGCAGGATTTGTGAACAGAGCGATAGCACGAAGCTTTTGGTACTAGTTGGCCTCGGGGTAGTTGTAACATCGTATTCAATTTTCCTCATACTCTGGATGATACATTGGAAATAAAGTTACTATACTTTTCGTTCACTCGTTTTATAAAAGAAATATATCATGCTGTTGCATGGTTTTTATTGTGGAGACAATATTGTATAAATTAAAGTAAAAATTAAATGGTTTTAAAGTTATCTGGAGACCTTTTGAAAATGATTCGTTGATATCTTGATTACGACAACGTTGGTATGTTATACTAAAAGTAAGTATTCATTTAAATTATTGCCCTGTTCATGAACAATATTTATAGAAATATTTAAAAGGAAATGAACCTGAGCTTAAACTTTGATAACAAAACCTATCCCAAACGCAGGACTAATAAATAACTGTGTAAACAGAGAGGTATAAATGAAAACGTAGAAATACTTATAATCAGCTTAAAACTAAATTTTAACTTAAACGCAGTTAGGATTTTACAAAACGCTTTGTCAAAGCCATAGAGTGAAGGCTAGTTGTGGAGTGAATGTGTTTTAGACCGTTTGAATTTTTAATTTTATCCCAAAAAAGAAAGGGGCGAATAATATTTATGCAACTTTTTTATGTAGTTCCCAACAAAACTCAAGTAACTCTCCCACAAAAATAGTTTTTGTTCTTATATCAGTTTTAGATAAAGTTAAATACGTAAAACTTAATCTTAATTTAGGCGTAGTAAAGGAATCAGGGTACCAAAAAATTCAAATAAACCTGGTTATTGTTCATTAAATTGCATATTTTTCACCACTTTACAGTTTTATCTAAAACAAATGAATGATGAAACCTTTAGAAGTTTTTTGGGAAGCTTGTAACATTATGCAGCTATCTTTGATTTTAGTTTTCCTACTAATTGTTTATTTAATCCTGGTTCTCACGTTGCAGCTGAGAAATTTGGCAAAATTTATGATTTAATTAAATTTAGAAAATATTAAGTAGCTCATTTTAGTATTTCAACTTGAGTGAATTTGTCTAAATCAAACACATCTAAACTTAAACTGTTCACTTTAAAGTTCTAAAATAATTATTCATACGTTACCGCAATATTGAAAAATTACACTCAAAATGGAAACTACTCTCACTGAAAACGTGGTCACAACATCGCAACCCCAATTAACAACAATTGATGAGGAAACACCTAACTCACAATTGGAAGACACCCTACCTTGTGTTATTTCGGAGTGTAGTGATTTTTTGAAGCTTTTCACCTATATTTTCTTGGGCACACTTGTTGTCTTTTATTCAGGTGTAATCATGATATACTTACTGATTTGGCTTGTAAATCATTGAACAAATAGTAATCACATTTAAAAAAAAATAGTGCATTATTCCTTTGCTGCTATCTGACAAAACTTGCTTAAAAGTTGCGGTAATGTAGGAGAAATTATAAACTTATTGAGCTAAGAATGAATTACTATTATAGAGTGATTGTGCAACATTATCTGTTTGACGTTTATCTAAGAAAAACTTGATAATAATTGATGAAAACTATCAAAACCCTAAAGGAAGATTCAATCAAGTAAGTTTCTAACGTTTAAGATATTGTTTTGCTTATGAAAAATTATATGATGATGTTGGGCAAGAAGGAATCCACACATATTCTTGACTAATCAAACCCAATGCTAATTCATCAAACAAAAAATAAATGCATTAAAATGCATAAAATTCATAATAGCAGTTTATAGATATTAAATGTTTTCCAAGCAACTCGATATCCTGTAGTATTTTTCACCTTTTAAGTAGAGAGAATAACGCAAAAAAGTTCGAGAAGAAAAAATAAATTTGTTTGAACGATAATTGCACAATTTTAGTGGTCGATTTTAAAATACAGTTAAAAGTTCTATCTTGTTCTGTACATAAAGCCATCAAAGAAAAAATTACTAGATTGGGTAGCATCACATAATCTTCATATATGTTACAAATCCAGAAACTCTATCATTAAAATAAATAATGATTCCCCTTGTTTATGTTGTCATACTATTTTATCCAAAAAACAAGCCAGCATGTATCGAACAACATCGTTAGTATTTGTATAAGTCGGAACGTAACATCCTAATAGATAATGGAATAAAAATCTATCTATGAGTTTTTTGTAAGATGGTATGTTCCCAATGGGCTTAAAATGGGCTTCTGTCTTGATGGTTTTATTTTTATGAAGACTTACAAGTATTTGAATTGAAGATGAATTTGGTTACATTATGGTGAAATGATACATTTACATATAGGCAGATATTGTATTAAGCACGACCTGAAACATACGTATGTCGTATGTCAAACATGACTTTGGGAAAGAAGTTGAGGTAAAGGATGCGACGAGAATAAGGAAATAATACGGTTTTTGTTTGGTAAAACAAATTTAGTTTTCTTTTAGATTTTTTATGATTTTATTAATTTAGCATCATTGCACTGTGGATTGACAAAAAATGGTAAATTGTAAGTTATTAGATAAAAAAATACTTCTTCAAGCGTTGTATCTTCTTTATCTACTTACAGTTTTCTGAAAAACAAATATGTGCAAAAATTCTAGGACTTGACAGTCAAGCAAATGGAAGTGTGTGGACTGGTGTATATGCATACATGCATATGCGAATTTACCAATTAGAGATCTTACGGTACTCGATTTCGTAAGTTGCTAGAGTACTTTTTAAAGTCTATAAACAACTGATCATTAAGATACAAAGCAGTAAACATTCATTATCATTTTTACAGAAATGGAAGAAAAACTATTAAAATGAAAAAGTTCAAAAAATATGAAAAATAAACTGTGTACAAAAAAAATATTATTGTACGTTGATAAGTTAATATTATTTTGTACTATTAGCATAATAGAGAAAATTGTGACAGTTACTACAGTATGCACTTAATCTTGGCTTTCATTTTACTGTTTTCAGTTTATTTAATCATTTGGCAGATAACCTCTCAAAAAAATCTGAATTAGTTACATCTCAGAACAGAGCGGCACAGTGTTGCAATTTGACTTAAGTCGACTATATAAGTGAACACTTCATCGATTCCAAATTTTACTTTAAGTTGTCAAAACATTTATTTCGCAGCTATTAAAAAAATCCAGTCAGCTTCAAAATGGAAACTACTTTCACCGAAAATGCTACCACAGTAGAAACACCCCGGCAAAATGCATACGGCGTGCCAGTACCTAGCCAGCAACCGAGAGGATCTCTGTTTAGTGAGTTTGGTGACTATAGATACATTACTCGTATCACATATATTGCCCTTGGGTTTGTTGGGGGCATTTTGTTAACTTTATTCATATTCTGGATAAAAACTTGGCCATAGAAAGTTAACAGTTTTAGTGATCACATCTTACAAGGAGATAAATTAATACAGTATGTTACTTTTATTTCAGGAAAATTTAAAGTATAAATTTAATGGTGGAGAAAACTACATTTAGTGTTCAAGTTTGCGACTAACGATTGCCTAAAACTGTTTCTAAGACCTTCGTAAAATGATTCACTGATGATTGGTTAAAGATATAACAAACATTGGCGATTTTACAGTTTTTCTGTTTATAATATTGCTTTGTTAAGCATACGACAATGTATTGAGTTTCAATGCAATTTCGTTGATAACCTGGCAAAAAAATCTTTCGCTCGTTGTATGATTTTTTTAGACAGCGGTAATAATACACTTGGTTGTTATTTTTATTTTAGTATTGACTAGATATTTGTTTATTTTGTAACATTCTGGCTAATACCTTTGCAAAATGGAGACTACTTTTTCCGAAAACGTTTACACAATTGCAACTAATCAGTTGAATACAAATTTTGAAGAATCATCTGACCGACATTCCAATGGGTCTTACTTTAAAGAGATTAGTGCAATAAACGTGAAAATTTTCAAATTCTTTATCATCGGTTTTTTTCTGGGGGTTTTGTTAAGTTTGTCTATATTTTGTATAATGACTTGGCCATGTCAACAATTTTAATGAGTACGTGGTACACAAAAGGATCAATCTGCTGCTATGTAAAGTTGTTCAGTTTGAAATTTGAAGATTTTTTTAAATGGTTTACCAATATGTTTGCCGTGGAGGACTATTGGAAAATTTGAATTTCTACGAGTCCTCATAACCATAATTTTTTAGTGATGCTTGAGCCACCAAAGTTTTTTAAAATTTAATATGGAAACTTTGTTAAGACGTTACCTGATTCCTCATTCATAGGTATACCTATGTACGTACTTCAGCAGCAGTTCGAAGAAGATATTGGTAAGAAATGTTTACTATTCTTTTGTTTACAAACAAGTAGCTAGAGTCTAAAATAAATGATACGTATTTCCTTTAATTACGTGGGCCAAAAAGCTTTCACTAACTAATCATTAGTGTATATACATTGATTGTGCTGTAGTATCAAATATATTTATAATAGACAACTTTGAAATGCCGAGTTGGAATCTTCTTACATGGATATAAATATGTCTTAGTTAGATAAATAGTTTTTTTTTTAAATAAATTTCGCAATGAAGGAAATCTTGTTTTGCAATACGAAAAACGTTTACTACGAAGTCAGGAATCTGAAAAGCTAGTCAGGTTGAACATCTTATATGTTCAGTCATCGGCCAATCCCTGCTCATTTCGATTACGAAATACCGAAAAAATCTAAAAATAAACAGGAGTAGCTTTTGCACATGAAAATGTACGAACTCATTTCTGAAAGAGTAACCTCATAGGCATCTCGTTTTGAAAACTTCGTCATTCTATAGTTTGCCTCGGATAGGTACAGTCAGGGTTTTTAAGATTCTCCAATAACTTGTTCTGGAAAAATTTAGGCTGTGATTACGTTTTAGTTAAATTCAAAATGGAAATGTTACCTACGCCAGACATTTCTGAAGCTGAAGAGCCAAAACCAAGTACAAGTGGTAAACGTGTAAAAGTGTTTCCGCCTTTGGCAAAAGAAAGCAGTTCGGAGACTCCCAAACTCTCTAGCCTTTCATCAGAACCATATTACAATTTAATTGTGAAAATTCCAAGAGTTGTAGTTGCTCCTCCAAACATTAGTGTGCAGACAGTGCAAAATCCTCCATCAGTGTTTCAACATTTGAACAGACAGGCTTATCACTGTAGTGACGATAAATTACTAACAGTTGTTGCAGTGTTGCTAGTAGTAATCTTTGTCATAATGATAATAATTTTCTGGCTGTTAGTTTTTCAGTACATTAAATAAAAAAATTGATTTCCGAAAAATAAAAGTAGAAAAACATAACATGATATTCAAAAATATGGTTAAAATTACTCAGTTTTCTATTTTTTAAGCAACGTATATTCGGTTAGGAAAAAATGGGGAAACGTAAACAGGATTACTTCCCGCATTGCCAATTTCATCAAGCTCCATACACAAATATGAACGAAGTTTTCAAAACAGCAAAAAGGTAAGCATTAAAAGTTTGTTTATATTATTCGCTTAAATAAACATATTTTTAATTGCTTTAGGACCGAGTTGGACGTCATTTAACTAAATATTATTTTTGGGAGAGGACACATTCTACATTACATAGTTGTAAGTGTCAAGGTCCTTTAATTTAAATTAAAAATATATTCATTCAAAGTATTGAATAATCGGCCTTGATAACTTACAGGGTCCTAAAATGAGCCGTACATTTATAAAAAAAATCGTATCATTTTTCTCAAAAATAATGACAGAGCTCTTAAATGACCTCCAAACGATCTATTCGTAAATTGTCTTTGGTTGGGTTTTGAAAATCTACCTTTCACCATTTAAATTTGGGCATTCAAAATTTGGACTACAATTAATAAACTAAAGATGATTTCTTCCTTGGTCTACCAATGAATGTCATTTAACACTTGGTGAGCCCATTCTTAGTGTTTATGTTTTTTAACCATTCATATTATAATCATGGTAAGCATTTACATAACCATCGAGTAATGTGCTCAGGTTTTATCATCTTCAGCCAACTCGAAAGAAATAAGCTCTACATGCTTAGGACTACAGTCAACCAACAGAGGAAAAATTATAAATTAAAGTTCATTCCACCCTTGGTCTATTCCTAAATTCAGTTTGGACACTATCTTGTGAGTCTGTACCCAATAAATATGTATTTAATTTTGCTGACCTTTAAAACTTAATTTTGGTAAAATAAAACATATTTATTGGGTTCGGACTCAAGGTTTTTATCATGACGTGCGTACCAACAGATGATGTGAAGCTACGAAACCTCATGCTACTCTCTGAGAACCATGCAATCAAATTCATAATTTAAATAAATTGTAAGCACTGATCAAAACTCGAAAGCAAAGTCTGAAGAAATTTAGAAAATCAGTTAAAATACGATTATGTTTGTTTTAAAAAGAGTGCATACAGATTTTAGCAGCCTTTGAAATACAATACAAGAAATATGTTTCAGGAGGAACAATAGAATACAACCAACAACTTCAACATACGTTGGTGAGTGTCAAGTCTTTTTCATTAATATTTAAAAATATATAGTTCAATTGAAAAAAAATGAAAGCTTGCACACTCACACAGGCCTGTTTAAGAAATCAAACAATTTCTGGAAAATATAAAATTTATACACGACAAAAAACAACTCGTGGCACTTGGAACAAAATAATATGTGATTTCAATGTAGCACCTTGTTAAATGAGAAGGGATTGCGACATCGGTATGGATCGACTTCCACAAGATACATCTTAATTAGGTAAAAAAATCATTAGTTTTTCTTTCCACGGCATTACTATAATGTAAGAATTTGTAATACGCATTATGCAAATAACGTGTTATAGGAATTTAATGACGACCTCCATAATTGTGATTAACGTAAGTTGCAAGTTACATAGTTGATATGTCAAAAGTATATATGTATATACATATAATATCAAACACTGCTTGCAAACTTACAGTTTTCTTCAACACAAATTCACATCTGATTGTTATTTTGGAATTTTCCGGAAAAGTATGGCAAAACATTAGTTTTAGTAACACAAACTGACAAATACAGTCTCAAGTTTGTAAAATATCTTATCTGTCAACTAACCACGATTATCACAATGAATAGTATTTATGTCTCAATTACAATATTACCTTTTCAGCAAAACCTGATAAAGGGTGCTTGCAGATCTGAAAACGGGAAAACTGTGATAATTCA
Source organism: Entomobrya cf. arborea Gr-Col-00668 (assembly GCA_034699025.1). Lineage (NCBI taxonomy): Eukaryota > Metazoa > Arthropoda > Collembola > Entomobryomorpha > Entomobryidae > Entomobrya > Entomobrya cf. arborea Gr-Col-00668. Next base: position 12,141 of record JAQIWN010003654.1, read on the forward strand.
AGGTATTTTTGTATTAATTATTTGTAGTTATTGTGATGATGAATGCTTCTAGTCTTGTAAACGAAAACAAGCGCTTATAATCATTAATATTTGCTAAACCTAAACCATTTTAGTGGTCCTTTCATTTGCGTAACTGAAAAAGCGTTCACTAATTGATGATATTTATTAGCGTTTGGATCATCAAATCATGTCAAGTTATTAAAGGATCATTCTGTGTGGGTGAAACCTTGTTTTTTCAAAGTAAAAATATATGTCAGATAAATAATTATCCCTGCAAGTAGGATTTGCAAAGACTATGCGTTTGTTTTCGATTTAAAACAATAAAAACATGATAGCAAAAAATAAACATCATTAATTATTTTGTAATGGTCTCGCTCTTGCTCATTTACTAGAACCATTTTAGAAAAAAAACAGAAGTAGGCTACTTTTTGATTCTGAAGATGTCGGAAATCAGGCTTGTGTCGACTGCTGCACTCCTTCCCTGGTGAAAGAGCGGCTGTTGTTGACTTTTGCCCTGGTTCGCGGGGACTTTACC